>CP135582.1:5432257-5688646 GCA_032401905.1 Swietenia macrophylla
CTAAGTGTACATTTTTAATTTATTTAATTATAATTAGAATAATAATATATAAATTAATGAAGAATAAATTTTTATAAATAATAAAAATAATCAATTTACTTTATTGATAACATTCTCGTCACATGCAATTTTTAAGTTTTTACTAAGAACTTGAAGGTAATTATTAAAAAATATTAAGAAAGTAATAATACTATAACAAATTAAAAAATTTAAAAATAGCAAGTACCTATTTTGAATATTTGCAATGGTTGTTCACAACTATATTCATTCCAAATTCATTATGAATTTTAACTTTTTTTTTCAAATTCATTCTAACTCGTTAGGAGATGTATCAAATTCATCTTATGAGATTCAAATACTAGCAGATTTGTAGGTCTTTGGATAAAATTATCATCCAAGTACGAACTCTTTCAACTTTAGTGTTTTATTGAAAAGGTCACCTTTGCTACCATGAGCCACATTTAAGAACATAAATTTTTTTAATTATGTTATTGTATAGTTGCTATATTTAGTTGTTGAATTGTCTTTTATGCATTTTGATGATACCTATAAAATTAAAAAATTCTTGTTGACGGTAAGTTTTTGCTTGCCTGATGTCAATAGGCGTGTTCTTTTTTTTCAAAAGATATCTTGCTTCTTACAACATGAAAAATCAAATATGCAAGTGTACTAGCGAAACATGTCCAATGCTTAAGTTAGATAATATTTTACTGAAGATATGAAATGTAAATAACATTAAAAATAAAAAAGAGTGAATTTTTTAGTAAATTAAGAGAATATTTTTGCAACATAAGAGCTCTTTTATTTTTCTTACCCCATTACAAATGAAAGCTTCCTCTTTCTAGATTTCTTTTAATGGTTAATTGAAATCATGTTCACTTAACTGCTCTTCTACTATCATATAGTTATAAAGTAGTGGGTAGTTTTAACATAATGGGTAGGTTTACTTCATGGGTTGTTTCTGATGTAAATTCAGTGTAAGATAAGTCAAGTATGAATTTGCTTCAAGATAAATCAAGTTCTAATTCAGTCCCACAAGATAATTTATTGCAAAATGAATAAAAGAGACCTATATTTGTCCAGCCTAGGCCTAAATTCATCCAACCCATGATCTCCTTAGTCCATACACTTTATTTATCCTTAATTTGATCACTTGAAGTCAAAATCATAGAGTAGTATTTATATGAATCTTTAGAATGGAAGCTGAGTATTTATGTGACTTTTAAAAGTATAAATATGGAGTTTTGTGTAGCTATTTATTATAATTAATGTTTATAGTTCTTATGTAATA
Organism: Swietenia macrophylla; assembly: GCA_032401905.1. Taxonomy (NCBI): domain Eukaryota; kingdom Viridiplantae; phylum Streptophyta; class Magnoliopsida; order Sapindales; family Meliaceae; genus Swietenia; species Swietenia macrophylla. Next base: position 5,433,549 of record CP135582.1, read on the forward strand.
TGTTGCTTTCTTTTATGTTTGAACAAATATGTAATACTTATAAAAAGGCTCCTTTATTCTATTTTTAAGATTTTGGTTGGTTGAATGAAATTATATTTCTTTTGAGTATTAATCCAATTCTTCTTCCTTTATCCAAATTCTAGTCAAATTTAGTAGTGGATTTTCCTTGGCTAGTAGCATTGCCTTTAGGCCATCGAATACTTGGGTTTTATCTTTAAATTCTTTTTGTTATCATCATTTGAAGAGTTTAAGAGTTTAAAACTTTAACCTTGTGAACAGTGACGAATTTGAAGAATAAAACTCATTCTTAGCTTTCGTAAAGCGCATCAATTGGTATTAGGGCACCGGGTTATCAAAAGTGAGTAATCTTTCACCTATTATCATCTTTACTTTGCTGAATCCTTTTAATTTATGCTGGAGTTCTTATTTTGATCAAAAATTCTAAACCCAATTAACCTACTACTACATCACCACACTTAAAAACCATGAGTAGATCATCTACTCCACCCGCACCATGGAAATTAGTAGCTATGAAAGTTGAAGAACAGATAAATGAATGTAGAGAACAACTATTCCAACTTTTAAGAAATCAAAATCAAAATTAAGGCCAACCAAATAGAGAGAATGCCCTTCCAAACCAAAACCGCCAAAGATGATCACCTCACCCAAGACACCGTTATGAAAAAGATATTCGGGATTAAAGTGATTCTAGTGAGTTTAAAGTGGACAAAAGAACAAGAAGAAAGCAAAGTGATGATGATAAAAGATTAAAGATTGACATTTCAGAATTTGAGGGGGGATTAAATCCAGATGATTTTTCAGATTAGCTTTAGTAAGATAGCAATTCTGAAGTTTAAAGATTATGTTCCTTTATGGTGGGAGAATGTCAATAAGTAGAGAGATAGGGAAGGGAAAGAAAAAATAAGATTATGGGAGAAGTTGAAAAAGTTGATGAAGAAGAGATTCTTGCCTGAAAACTATAGACAGATCTCTACCTTAGGTTGCATACTCTTAAATAAGGAAATAGGAGTATAGAAGAGTACATCCGGGATTTTGAGAGATTGATGATGCGAAGTGATGTACCAGAGCTTAAAGAACAGACTATTGATAGATTTTTAAAAGGGTTAAATACAAAGATTGCTAATATGGTAGAATTACAACCGTTTTATTTTTTTAAAGATGTATGTAAGTTATCCATTAAAGTTGAGAAATAAAAGAAAGCTATGAAGACTACAGCACCCAAGAATTTCAGCAAGGGGAACTCATTTTACAAGGGTTCTTCATCCTTCAACAAACCTAAAATTACCACTAGGAGCAAAGGAAAAGAGAAGTTGATAGAAGCATTTAAAAAGAAGTCAAATTTTGTTAAGATAGACTATGGAATAAGAAGTGTTTCAAATGTTAGGGGTATGGACATTTCCAAGCTATTTGTCCTAATAATTGGGTAATGACTTTAAAAGAGATTGAACGAATTGAAGAATCCTTGCAAGAGAAAGAAGATGAAGTTGTTGAATTTGATAATAAAGAAGAGATTGTAAAAGAGGCTGATAGTAAAGACATGCTTATGTTAAAAAAGATTTTACATACTCAGATCTGCCCCAATGAAGAGCAACGGGAGAACTTGTTCCAAACCCAATGCACCATCAAGAGGAGGGTTTGTTTGGTAATTATTAACAATGAGAGTTATACCAATATTGCTTCTACAACACTTGTGAAAAAGTTGAGCCTTTCAACCTTAGCTCATGCTCAACCATATAACTTTCAATGGCTCAACAATGAAAGTACAGTACAAATTATAAAATAGGTTCTAGTTTCTTTTTCCATTGATAGAACTTATGTTGATGAAGTGTTATGTGTTGTTATTCCTATGGATGCATGACACTTATTGTTAGGAAGACCATGGAAGTTTGATAAAGGAGTTAATCATGATGGGAAAAAGAATACTTATTCATTTAAATTAAAGGAGAAGAATATCACCTTACTACCTTTGAAACTATCACAAATACATAAACTTACACCTATGTCAAAAAACTTAAAAGTGAGCCTATTCTTAAATAAGAATCAAGTTAAGAAAGTCATCCTTAAACATCAACTTGTCCTTACTTTACTTGTAATTGAACGAAAGAATGTTGAGAATGAGAGCAAACCATACCCTCTAGTTCAAAACTTACTCAAAAAATGCATTGATGTTTTTCCAGATGACCTACCACCTAGATTATCACTTTTAAAAGGCATAGAGCGCCAAATTAACCTTATACCTAGGGCATCTTTACTAAATAGACCAGCCTATAGATATAACTTAAAGGAGTCCAAGAAGTTGCAAAGACAAGTGGATGAGCTAATTAATCATAGTTTTATAAGAGAAAGTATGAGTCCATGTTTAATGCCAGTCTTGTTAGTACCAAAGAAAAATGGGACTTATAAGATGTGTGTGGATAATAGAGCCATAAATAATATCACTGTCAAGTATAGGTATCCCATTCCTAAACTTGATGATATGGTAGATTAGTTACATGGTTCTATGATATTTTCAAAGATTGATCTTAGAAGTGGGTATCATCAGATTAAATGAAGAAGGGAGATGAGTGAAAGATAGCATTCAAGACTAGGAGGAGGATTGTATGAATGGTTAATTATACTATTTGGTTTGTCTAATACTCTTAGTACTTTCATGCAACTTAAGAATGAAGTGTTGAAGCCATTCTTGGAGAGATTTGTTGTAGTATACTTTGACGATATTTTAGTGTATAGCAAAAGTGAGGAGGAGCATATTACTTATTTGCAACAAGTTTTTGATATCTTAAAGGAGAAGAAGTTATATACAAAACTTGAAAAGTGTAAGTTTTTCTCATCTAACATTATGTTTCTTGGTTATGTTGTTTCTAAAGATGGCATCATGGTAGATCATTCTAAAATTGAAGTAATTAGAAGTTGCCTAACCTAAAATCATCGGTAAGATCAGAAATTTTCATAGTTTAACATCTTTTTATCGTCGATTTATTTTTAATTTCAGTACCATCATGGCACTCGTCATTGAGTGCATGAAAAAATGCAACTTTAAACGGACTAAAGTAGCAAATGAAGCATTTTAGGTGATTAAAAAGAAATTGTGCGAAGCTCTAATCTTAACTTTGTCCGATTTTGATCAAGTGTTTGAAGTGGAATGTGATACAAATGGAGTTGGGATAAGTGTTGTTTTTACATAAGCTAAACACCCTATAACTTATTTTAATGAGAAGCTAAATGAATCAAGGAGACGGTACAACACATATGACAAGAAATTTTATGCAATTGTGAGGGCTTTAGATCACTGGAGTCATTACTTGAGAGCTAAATAATTTATTCTTTATTCAGACCACCAAGCATTGAAGTTCATCAATGGGCAACACAAGTTGAATTCAAGACATGCTAAATGGGTTGAATCTCTCCAATCATTTTCTTTTGTTCAAATTACAAAAAAAGAGTAAACAATGTGGTTGCGGATGCTTTGTCTAGAAGATATGCATTGTTTGCTATTTTAGACGCTCAAGTTCTTAGTTTTCAATTAATGAAAGAACGTTATGCTATTGATAAAGATATGAGTTTAATCATGGCCGAATGCAAGAAAAGAAGTTTTGAGGATTATTCTGTCCAATATGAATTTCTCTTCAAAGGAAACAAGTTTTATATGCCAAAAGAAATTTTAGAGCGATAATTATAAGGGAGACTTATGGAGGAGAACTTGTTGGTCACTTTGGGGTTAACAAAACATTGGAAATTGTTAAAGAACGTTTCTATTAGACAAAAATACAGAGAAAAGTCTAAATAATAGTGGCAAGGTATGGCACATGTCAACAAGCTAAAAGTCACTTCAAACCAGACCTTTGCATTCCATTACCAATTCCAGAGTAGCCTTGGGAAGATTTAAGCTTGAATTTCATTATTATATTGCCAAGAACACAAGGGAAAAAGATGCAATTATGGTAGTTGTAGATCAATTTTCTAAAATGGCGCATTTTATCTCTTGCCATAAAACTGATAATGCTTCTCATGTAACTGATTTGTCTTTCAAAAAAATTATTCGTTTGTATAGGATTCCAAGGAGTATCGTGTCAGATCAAGATATTAAATTCCTTTGTTATTTCTAGAATACACTTTGGGAAAAGTTTGGTACCAAGTTTTTCTTTAGCACTTCACACCAGTCTAAAACTGATGGGCAGACCGAGGTCACAAACTATATTTTAGAAACTATTTTAAGAATTTTTATGAGCAAGAACTTGAAAGATTGAGATATCAAATTAGCATATGCTGAGTTTGCTTATAATAGGTCTTTAAATTCTACAACTAGTCACTTTTCATTTGATATATTATATGGCATCAATCCTATCACTCTTATTGAATTAAGTTCCTTGCCAATTGATATTCAAGTAAGTGTGGATGCAATTGAGAAAGTCAAAGCAATAAAGAAACTACATGAATATGTTCAGATTTAAATAAAGAAGTCTAATGAAACTTACAAAAAACGAGCTAATAAAAATAAGAGACCAGCCAATTTTCAGCCTGAAGATATAGTTTAGGTTCATCTAAGGAAGGAAAGGTTTCCATTCAAGAGGAAGAGTAAGCTAACACCAAGAGCCGATGGTCCATTTGAAGTCCTTGAATGAGTTGGAGATAATGCTTACAAGATAAACTTGTCTAGTGAATTTGGAGGAGTGTCGACTATATTTAATATGGGTGATTTATCCATATATTTGGAAGATGATAACTTTACAGATTTGAGGCAAATTATCTTTAACCCTAAAAGGATAATGTAAATTCAACACAAGATAAGTCAAGTATGAATTTGATCTAAGATAAATCAAGCTCTAATTCAGCCCCACAAGATAATTTTTTGCAAAATAAATAAAAGAAGCCCATATTTGTCCAGCTCAGGCCTAAATTTGCCCAACTCATGATCTTCTTAATCCATACACTTCATTTAGCCTCAATTTAATCACTTGGAGTCAAAGTTATGGAGCAGTATTTATATAAATCTTTGGAATAGAAGTAGAGCATTTATGTGACTCTTGGAAGCATGAATCTGGAACCTTATGTAGCTATTAATTATAATTAATGCTTGTAGTTGTTATGTAATCTGTTGTTTTCTTTTATGTTTGAACAAATATAGAATGCCTATAAAAAGGCTCTTTTATTTTATTTTTGGAATTTTAGCTGGTTGAATGAAATTATATTTCTTTTGAGTGTTAATCTAACTTTTCTTCTTTTGCTCCAAATTCTAGCCAAATTTGGTGATGGATTTTCCTTGGCTGGTAGCATTACCTTTAAACCCTGCGTACTTGACTTTTATCTTTAAATTCTTTTTTGTTACCATCATTTGAAGAGTTTAAGAGTTTCAAACTCTAACATTGATGAGCAAAACTCATTCTTAACTTTTGCAAGATGCATCAATTTCACTTTGTAAGTACCATCTATCACATCCTTTGTGGAAGCAATTTGTTGAATCTTTTTAGGTTTATCTAGTTCTCAAGGATATGGTGTAGACAAAGATCATAATTTTGAAATGACATACTCAAGAAATTATATCGGGCACTCGATATATGAAGATACTTAAGCACTCAAAAACTATTCTTATTATATTAGGACATCACACTAGTATAATTATATAATAAATTATTGATTACATGTATTACCATGTTATTTATTATTTCATAATATTTATTAAAGATATTTTATATACCTACTATGTGATATTATTGTCCATTCAATGTTACCTGTGTAAAAAATAATTTTAATAATATTATTTAATAATTAAATAAATTATTTAGACAATTTATAAATATAATTTATTTAAATGTATAACAGAATAAAGCAAACAACTGATATTTATGAATAAAAATTTTTTTCTTTTATTATTAATAATAATAAAATTATATATATAAAAGTTAAAATATCCTTAGAGTTAAAAACATGAATGACTTTTAGGCAATATCCTAACAAATGCCACCCAAGTTATTATTTTTTTGATTCCTAACTTCTCTAAACCGCGAACCATATCTCTTAATGCTAACACTCAAATCTTGGTTGTCCTTTTCATCAAAATCGTCCCCATAACACCCTTCATCTTCAACTCTCACTTCTCTAAGTTAAACTCTCTCTTTCTGCTTCATACTTGTATTCTACCTGATCTATTAGTTCATGAACCTGTTTAATTTTCGCTTTAAACATTTTCCATATTTCACTTGCTAAAGTTTCCATCGTAAGCTTTGGGTCAGCCATTCTTATCACATCTTTGGAAGTACTTTTGTCCTTATTGTTTGACATGTTTAGTGTAAAACAAAGTTAAAAAAAAAACCTCACAACACTCTTTCACTTGTTTAACTCGAAAATAATGCACTTGTGTTTTCACACAAGCAAAATTCAATTTTTAACCTCTTATGTTTCTTACCACTTTTGCCTTTTTTCGCTCAATATTCTTTTTTGAGTCTAATCAAATTAATCAAACAAGGATCAAAATCTCAGTTCTTTTAGGGTTTTTGGAGGAAAAGGAATAATTTCAAAGAATCTTTTTTTTTTCAATTTTTTTTAAAGATTTAACTAACCTAAGGTTTTGGATCAAACTAAATATTCTAAAAATAGAAAAAGTTCAGCCAAAAATAAAGGAAAAGCTAATTAAAGGATAGACAAATCTAAGACTAGAACCTGACTTTGACACCAAATAATATGAACCCCACCAAGAACTTAACAAAACCTGAATCAAGAAATTTTTTAAGATCATTTTACAATCAGGTTCGTATGGAAAAACCATGACCCGTTACTTATATAGAAGCAAAAACCTTAGTAGAAGGAAGATGCCATATTCAATGATGGTAGAACCAATTGATAACTTAAGAATGAACTCTGCAAAAATTCCAATAAGGTTGAATAGTTCTTCAAAAAACCAAAGAGGAAAAAAATATTCTCCCTTTTTTTTATTGAAAATAATGATGTCTTATTAAACCCTTAAATTACATAAAAATTTCAAAAAGTTATAATCCTACTCTACAGCCAATTTCGTTCAAAAGATAAGGAAACTTATCTTTTTGAATTAATATGATAAGAAAACTTGTCCTTTTAAATTAGGATAAGTTATAATCCTACTTTACAACCAATTCTATTTAAAAGATAAAGAAACTTATCTTTTTGAATCAACATTCCTTATTTGAATCGTAAACAAAATTTGACTAAAATTCAAAAATAAAAAAATAAAAAATATCTAGGTAATTATTTAGCTTCTGTGAATTTGAATCTTTTAACCTAAGCTCTTGTGACAAGTTTTATTAAAACTTCAATAGGATCTTGATCCCATTTGTTCGTTCTAGCCATATTCTCATCAGGAGAGTTAAATATAATATATATTCAATCAATAAAGAGTTAACAATATATAACTCATAAGCTTGAAGATATCAAAATACTAAAACAATTTTAAAATTATGATTATTTACTAGGCCAACCTCACATTATTTCAAAATCAATTATACAATTAAAATATATGTCTAGGCCTATGTTTAAAAATATGTATTTAAAATTAATTCATATTTTAATCTATTAAATTAGTTTATCAAATTTATAAGTAAACCAGTGCATATATACAACAAAAAATATACAAAATAAATAGTTTATTTTTTAAAATTTATGAGATGAATTCTAATATTATCATGTGTATATAATATAATATTATACTAATATGTACATCCCTCTAGTTAGACAATTTTTGCCAAATCACGAATACAGATCAGTTGCCACTGTGTCTTTATAGTATCTATATGATCAGAAATCTAATTTGGAATGTTAACTCCTATAATTTAAGTGTGTGATATTTTATACGTTCTTTTTTTCTCAAAAGTAAGGACGCAAAAGAAACTTTAAGCGTATCTCTAAGACGTAAATATTACATATTTGTATTGTTATTTTTAAGTATTTAATTTAGATTTAACCTATTTGGTTGGGTTTTTTTTTTTTAATATTTTGAGTACACTTATTCTATCAAATAAAGTCAATATCATATATTGACTTATTTAAACATAACCATGTATTTTTTAAAATATCATTTAATCAAAAAGTTCAAGATATCACTCCCATTATATAAAAAATAAATAAATTCTATCTTGATCACACACATTTCTCTATATAAATTAAGACATATTTGATTATTGTTAGTCTATCTTATTATAGATGATGTTTGAAAATATCAAAATATGTCATTTTTTATAGTAAAAATTACAGTAATCTTAAGTCCAATGATCACATATACTATTGTTACTATGACAATCATTTTTGATACTTATGTAATGATTTAAGTAGCATTCTCATAATCGATCAGTCTAATACATTAGTTTACTAACTTGTACTTATGTGTTGACTTGATATCTTATATTATAATACCCATTTGTTATTATTAGTTACTATATATACTAGTCTCTAAGTATTATTGTTACCTTATTTATAATAATGTTTGATTAGGAATATTTAATAATAGTATCCAACTAATTGAATTTACTATTCTAAGAATATTATTATACTTGTTAAATACACAGATATATAATAATAAAATAATTAAATAATATATATATATATATATCAAAAAATATCATGATATAAATATGTTAAATATCTAAAATACCATTAAATTTATGACATATACCAACAAAACCATCGCTCGCCTCATTAATATTGACTCTAGTAACCACAAGGTGTAAATCGTGACACCCTTACATTGCTTTTTACTAATTGGGCCCCACAATAACGTTCTTCCTTATATCAACTTCACCTAATACTATAGTAAGTTACTTCTTTACAAAGATTTATCTATAAGCTACTTCTTATAATACTATAGTAATATTAATATCTCAATATATACAAGCCCAATGTCTTATTATCAATAAACAATATTTATAAGATAAAGCATTTTAAATATATATTTTTTTATTTTTATTTTTCACTTAAGGGACCATTTCAATAAGTCATTGTTATTAGTGTACGAAGTAATAGTAAACAATCAATTTATAGACCAAATTTGATATCAAATTATTTATATGTTGACTTAGCATTCTAATAATTTAAAACAGTTTAAAATAATTTATTAAAACTAAAGTATGAAATTCAAAACTTTAAAATAATTTATTAAAACTAAAGTATGAAATTCAAAACAGTTTTATAATGAATTAAATATTACACACAATTCACTAACTGTTTAAGAGAGGGTGTAAACTTCTCCACTAATCCTAGCACTAGCTTAAGTCTCCTCTTGAGGCATCGGTGCCTAAAGAATACATATGTATTTCAATTAAAATTCAACTCCAATAAAATAATTATTTACCCCTCTATGCAGTATGCACGTATGTTAAACAAAAATCTTTAAGTTTACATATAGATTAATATTTAAGTCTTTGTAAAATATTTATAGTAAAAAATAAAGTTCTACTAATCCACAAAATCAAGTAAAGCTCTTAAATATGTTCAAAAATTAAGTTCTTATTTTGAATAAGGTCTAAGAGTAAAAATAGTATTTAAGGACTATTAAAAGGAATTTGAATGGTAAGGAATACAAAATAAGTTTTAAAATTTTATTTTGACACTGATTGTAACTTTTAGTCAAAATTGACCTTTACAATTTAAAAATGTTTCACAAAACAACGAGATAGAATGCTTAGCACTACGGCTCTACTATAATAATCGTGCTATAATACTAATGCTACAATAGTTTTACTACAGTATTTTTGTGGGCTTAAAAACCAGCAACACTAGGTCATAAACTTGTACAACAAAAAATAAGAAATGTGTAACATTGACAGGATAAATGAACTCTAAATTTTTCATAAATACTTGTTGGAAAGATTTTTTAAGTGTACTACAACTATATCTATAATAGGATTTGCTCAAAAACACTTCTAGTTTTTATAAATTAAGAAAAATTATAATAAGGTCAAAATTGATAACAGCTCATTTCGAATTGTTTCACCACTTATTAATGTCGAACTCGACCGTTTTCAAAATGCTTTGAAACTAAACTTTAAACCTAACTTTTATTTTATGAAAAATCAAGAGTGATTTTATTAAAATTTTAAATTATTTTAATTTATTTAAAATAAGAGTATTTTCAGTTAAAATTTTGTTAAATAACCGTAAAAGAAAAAAGTAAGTTAGATTTTGTTTTAGTTAAATTCTTTCAAATTACTATAGGTCGGTTACTTAAAAGGCTTTATTTAGTAGTGATATATCAAATATTAAAACTTGATTAGGAAGTTTGTACTTGTTTATGGGACAGTAGTTATCAGGAAGCATATAGCAACAAGCATACATTTTTGTGGAAGGTGAACAAAGAGTTTATGCTAGAATGTGAAATAGAGAATAGTTACGACCCAATTCTATTAATGTGTATAATAAGGAGAATACCACCTATTCCTACTTGTTAGGTTGATTGGAAGACTCTCATAAACAAATCACATGGTAAGCCAATAAGTCATCATTCGAAAGACCCTTGTAATTGTAAACAAGTTTTCAAGCCAATAAGTCATCATTCTTGAAAACTTGCTTACAATTACAAGGGTCATTCGAACACAAATCCAATCCTTCATAACTATTATGTTATAAATATTAAATCACTTTAAATAATTGTCATATTTTATAATTAAGTGTTTGGATAATATACTTTGCAGTTATGGCGTACCTAATATTTATTTTGCTCAATGAATTGTATGCAAGGTGATTTATAAAATTTATGTCTTTATGATGTCCAAATTTTGTTTATAATGATATGAATATGAAAATGAATATGGAAGCATTCCTTGTTATTCATGATTGATTACAGAGGATAACATTGGTGTGTTCTTGAATAATTTATTTATACGATCCATTGTAGCAATTCATTTACTTTGATTATTATACATCCCCATTATGGCTATAGTTTATGTGTGATCACATGATTAATTAATGGTTATTTTAATTTTATTTTGTATGTTGTATACAAATATAAAGTTTCTACAAGTTAGCATAGTTGATGATTTTTATAATAATGGGTATGATATGTTTTATAGTAACTATGTAAAGTTTTCATAAATTTAACTTGAGTAAGTAATTGTATATCCCTACAATCATCGTGGTTTTGCCCATTCTTTCTTTTTTCCTTCAATGTAGACTTTAAGGTAATATGGAAAGTAAAGAATGAGATTGTATTCTTAAGGATTTTAAGATTTATTGAATAAGTTTTTAGCAGTTTGATATTGGATACATCTTTTAGAGTTAGTTAATTTGTATTTTTAATTATCAGGCTACTAACTAAAAGATAATGCATATTTCAATTAGATCATTTATTTTGATTTGCTTATTTAAAATATAACAAGTATTTAGATTTACTTATTAGAGATATATTATGTTTGATATCATGAGAAATAAACACTAAAATGCTCATAACACACTCTAAAAAACTCAAAATCATATAAGTTTCTTGGATTAAAGATTAGTTGATACGAACCTCGCTAAAAATAACGAAACCCGAACTTAACAAGGAACTCGAGATCGTTCTACGATTAGATTTGAATGAAATTTTGACCCGTTATTTATAAAGAAACAAGAACCTCAGTATAATATAGATAACACAAACGGTGATGGAAGTCCGTTTGATAAGTCACTGATGAACGCCATAAGAATAATTTTTGATAAGTTCGAATAGTTCTTCAAAAAATCAAAAAGAAAATAACTCTCAAATTTTGACTAATGAATTCTGATTACTTCTTATTTAAAAGGTGCCTTTTTATAGGCAAAAATCGTAACTTGTACTTACCTAAGATAGAAAGAAAAGCTAACTAATTAAATAGACTTATGAATAAACTCAAACACTCTAAGGAAAGCTGACTAATTAGATAGACTTATAAATGAACTCAAACATTTCTAAATATTTATATTTTACTTGCTAAAAAATCGAGTTTAAATTTGGCTAAACTTTTCTAGAGTTTGAATCATGCAGATCCATCTTTGCTGGATATGTGAACCAAACTCAATGGGTCTCCACGAATTTACTTGAGTCCAAACTTCTTGAATTAGCCCGTTAAGTACACTTTGAACTTCTTTACTTGTGCTCTCGTAACTGAACCAATCGGAACTTGAATTGAATTTTTTGAAGTTGTGCCATGATTTGTATCATTAGTGATCCAAACCTTTCTAATGATATTTTGCTTGTTCTTATATTCTAAATTTATCATTTTTAGTAATTAACACAATGTATATATACCATATTTTGATTAGACAAGTGAGTGCTAAATCCTAGTCGAATAAGGAATATTGTTAAATTTATAATGTTAAGAATGATATACAATTCTTATCATTGCTACAATTCCTAACCCAAGGTGGAAAAATTCCTAATGAAGTCTTATTTAAGTAACAAAAGCAAAAAAAGGAAACCCTTGTGAAACCATGAAAATAGGAACTTACTACAAAAAATGGTCAATTTTGAAAAAAAAAATGTACCTTCTCGTAATGATTCAACTAGTAAGTCATACACAGTTGGATAGTTATGGAAGTTAGCTTTCTAGATAATTTTACAAGTTTTAATTTGAAATTTTTTAGAAGAAATTATTATAATTTTAACTCACACTGTATATTAAAAATACAATAAAATTTCTTACGTAAGGAATTTTCATTCTAAGCTAATTATTCCTATTTTCTTGTTCATTTTCTGCACCACAAATGATTCTTCTCCTATATAAAGCCTCTTGGCCCAACTCTAAGGACATAGTAAGAGAGAACATTTCAAAGGGAAACACAATCAAGAAAGTCAATAAAATAACTAATTTCATATAACAAAAAGAGAAGTCTAGGATTGATACAAGATTGATTAGTTTAGGGTTTTTTCCAACTACCTAATTGATTAGGAAGGGATTTATCATTTTTTTCCTATCTTTTGTGATTTTAAGTATAGTGATTTTTATTCATATTTTATTTAAACCTAATATTGCATATTTAGATAATAGAGACTTATAACTATTAAAGTTTGCATTATTGTCATCCTTTACAAAATTGTATTGCTAGTCTTGTTGCAACATTTAGTCATGTTGCAACATACAATAGTAGTTTATTTCGTTTATTATTCATATTGTGATATTATTCACTCATATTTTAATAAGTATAACAAGAAAAATTTTAAATTTTCTTGTTATATTAAACATTGGTGATGTTTTTCTTAATTTACAAAAGTTAGTTTGAAATGTATTTTACCAATAAAAGAAAAGAACAAGTAGAATACTATTTAAGAAAAAACTCTTCTTGATTGAAAAGTTATATTCTTTATTAGTTTAGTAAACAAAATCACACATAATTAAGGCTAAGATTTTACTATATATGTATGTTTTATTTTATATCTATAATCGTAAAGAGAGAACACCAAAAAGAGATCATCTAACAAGTGTGTTGTTGCAAGCTTTGTTTCTTGTCTCTTATATTTTTCAAGTTGTTTTATGTTATTTTTGTAAGTTAAAAAAAAATAATTTGATTAATATTATGAGTTTATAATATCTAATTTTATAAATATAATGAGAGTATTTTTAAGTATTGTCAAGACGAATACTTGAACTTGTTAAAGGTAATTTAATAGTGATTATCAAGGAGATCTTTGAATTAATTTAAAGAAAGTTCGACGCATTGAAGCAAAGAAATCTCACTGAATAAGGTCATTTAAGAAGATTCAAAACTATGGCGATAAATAAAAATGAAAGTTTTTATTTTTTTTAAATCTATTAATGCCTGTAATTGTTATTTTTTTATTGAATTTTTTTTTAAGCGTGGTCTTGTAGATGTAAAATTGAAAATTTTAAACTACGTTAAAATTTTATGATCTTATTTATTTTTCTATATTGTGATTACTTGATTTAGTTAATTGGCAAAAAATTAATTAAATTTGGTAAAGTTTAATTAAACAAATCTTTCAATAATCTTGATGGTTTGGATACACGACATATTGATGCAAGAACAGAGAACCACATCAACTAATAACTCTTGATTGCTTCTAATATAAATAAATTTCCATAACATGATAACTACACCAATTAAATTGTTATTCCATGATCTTCTTATTTTTATAATGCCTAACGTATTCTTGACATGATAAAATAATAGCTCATATTAAGCATTTTACGTATTTTAAAATATGTGAGTTTAAATCTCACACCAAATAGTAAATTCATATGTATAATAAAAAAATACCTTTTTATGAAAATTATATTAGTATATACTTTAAATCTAATAGTACTTAAGATATTTGACATATTTATGTCATAATATTTTAATTTATATATATCATTTGATTATTTCATTATTACATATCTGTATATTTAATAAATATAATAATACCCTTAAATAGTAAGTTTAATTAGTTGGATACTATTCTTAAATGTCTTTAGTTAATTATTATTATAAATAGGGTAATAATAATGTATAGAAACTAGTATGTATAATAACTGATAATAATATATATGTATTATGATATTAGATATTAAGTCAACACATGGGTATAAGTTACTGACCTAATTTACTAAACTAATTCATTATAAAAATGTTACATAAATTATTATATGAGTGTCATAAGTGATTTAATAATAATAATAGTATATATGATTTTTTGACTTATGAACACCACAATTCTCAATACAAAAAATGACACATTTTGATCTTTTCAAATGTCATCTATAATAAGACAGACTATGAAAATAATAATTAAATATATCATAACTTGTGTAGAGTAATGTGTATAATTAAGATAGAATTTATCTCTTATATATAATAAGAATGATATCTTGAACTATTTAATTTAGTAAGATTTTGAAAAATGCATAACCATACTCAAATAAGTCAATATGTAATATTAATTTCATTTGATAAATAAGTCTATTAAAAATATTAAAAAGATATAAAATTAGATCATATTGTGATGATACATTTTATGTCTCGTGTTCAATTAAAATATTTAAGACAAAAAAATTGAATTATACTGTAACATTAGTTATGAATAAGGTGATATCAAACCACTAACATTCTCATCACTTGAGTAGTTATAATGTGTTACTAAACACCATTCATTATTTGTAATACTAAAATTAAATTTTAGTATTATTGTCGATATTATGAGAACATATTGAGTCGCATATTAAAATTGGGAATAATAAAAATAACACACACGCATATATATAAAATCCTAAATGGGTTTAAAATTCGTTGAGTTATTTAGATATCAATTTTGACTAAATTTATTATGTAAAAATTGGATTAAATTTATTAATGCGTACTTTATTAAATAAATTAAATTTTATAAAAAAACCAACTAAATAGGTTAAATTTAAATTAAAAATCTAAAATAACAATATAAATATATGATATTTATGCCTTAGAGGTAAATAAAGGATTAGTTTTTGCGTCATTACTCTTGAAAAGAGAAAAACATACAAAACTATTTGACACATTTATATCATGACAGTTTTATTTATATATATAATTTAATTATTTTAATATTACTTATCTGTGTGTTTAATAAATATAATAATACCCTAAAAATAATAAATTTAAATAGTTGAACACAATTTGTTAAATATCCTTAGTCAAACATTATTATAAATAGAGTAACAATAATGCATAGAGACTAATATATGTAGTGACTAATAACAACTTGTGTGTGTTATGATATGAGATATCAAGTCAACACGTAGATACAAGATAGCAAACTAATATACTGGGTTAACCCATTATGAGAACACTATATGGATTATTATATAAGTGTTATAAATGATTTTTATAATAATAATGGTGTATACGATCTTTAAACTTAAAATCACCATGGTTTTCAACATAAAAAATAATATATTTTGATATTTTTAGATACCATCTATGATAAGATAGATTATAAAAATAATAATCAAATATGTCAAAATTCATTTAAAGAGAGATGTATAATCAAAATAAAATTTGTCCCTTTTATATAATAGGAACAATATCATTAATTTTTTGATTGAGTAAAATTTTAAAAAATGTATGATTATACTCAAATAATAATAAGTAATATTGACTTCATTTGATAAAATAAATTTACTAAAGATATCAAAAAAATATAATTAAACCATATGAGAATGACACATTTTATGTCTTATATTTAATTAAAATATTTAGAACAAAAGAATTGAATTATATGGTAACATTAGTCACGGATAAGATGATGTTAAATCACTAATATTCTCGTCACTTGGGTAGTTATAATGTGTTGTTAGATATTGCTCATTACTTGTAATACTAAAATTAGATTTTAATGTTACTATTAATGTTACGAAAATTTATTAGGTAGTACATTAAGATCGAGAATAATAATACACACACACACACAAAAAAAATTCTAAATAGATTAGTATTTTTTAAGTTATTTGGATATTAATTTTGACTAAATTCATTATGTAAAAATTGGACTAAATTTATTAGTACTTACTTTACTAAATAAATTAAACTTTATAAAAAATTCAATTAAATAATTTAAGTCAAATTTAAAGGCTTAAAATAACAATATATAAATATGTGATATTTACGTTATTTTAAGGTGTGCCTAAAATTTGTTTTGTATCTTTGCTCTTGAGAAAAGAATAACGCACAAAATATCACGCACTCAAATTATAAGAGTTCCCACTCCGATTAAATTCTCAATCATGTGGATACCATAAAAATACAAAGAAATTTAATTTGTATTTGTAATTTTACAAAGTTCATCTAATTAGAGGTATGTACGTATTTATGGCATTGAAACATATACGTACGATAACACTAGAATTTATCGCATGGATCTTAGAAAGCAAACTGTTTTTTTTTTTTTTATGTAACTCTACCACATGTTTGTGTACTTATTTGCTTACAAAACATCACACACTCAAATCACAAGAGTTAGCTCTCTGAGTTAAATTTTCGATTATGTAAATATCATAAAGACTAAAAGCGATTGATCTATGTTTGTGGTTTGACAAAATTGTCTAATTAAAAATATGTATGTATTTAGTGCATTGAATCATACACATATGATAATAGTAAGATTTATTGCATGAATTTTAAAAAGAAAATCGTATATTTTATATATTTCTACTGTATATATGTACTAGTTTCCTTATAAATTAAATTTTATCAATTTTTATATTAAAACTCACTGATATTTTTGAGTACATAAAATTTTTAATGAGGCATAGTCTTGGATTTATTGGCTCGAGCGTGAGATCCATATTCTTTTATATCTCTATTTCCTATTATATTGCAGGTTAGATTTTTAGTGTCAAAAATTCACAATATTTGCTTTTCACCTTGTAAATTCATGTGAGATGTCTCTTATTTAATGATTTAGAACATTCTTGTACGATTTGACAAAGGAAACAACTTAGCAAAAAGCCGTCAAAGTTTAATTTGATAAATAAAAATAACAATAATGATGTAATTAAATTAATTCAAGTCACAAGCAAAATGCAAATAGTTGGTAGCATAATTCGCATCAATAAATAACAAACACTAAACCAGTGGTGTTGTTATTAGAACACTTCCATTCTTTGTGACATGCTGCAGTGGTGTTGTTATTAGAACACTTCCATTTTATGTGGATCTGGTGTCTTGATGAGTTGCAATATTTGTACTACTTCTGTCATTGAAGGTCTGCTTGATGGTATCTGAGAAGTGCACACCAGGGCCAAGTTGAGTATAGGGAAGACCTCATCTTCTGGGAAATCTCCCATACTTGGATCAACACATCTCAACACACTGCCTTGTTCAAGCAAAACTCTCACATGGTCGCTTAATATCATTACATTGTCTTCTCCATATTCAACTGGCCTTCTACCAGTTACAAGCTCAAGGATCAAGACCCCAAAACCATATACATCACATTTCTCATTGACCCTTAAGCTCTGACATGTTAACTCTGGTGCAACATAACCTAATGCACTCTGAAATCTGTTGCTCATTACATGTTTGTCGAGCTTGGTCAAAAGTCTTGCCAGTCCAAAATCTGAAATCTTTGGGTTGTAATTCTCATCAAGCAGGATGTTGCTTGGTTTTATGTTGTAGTGAATAATGGGTGGCCGGAAAGAATAATGCAAATGAGCAAGTCCTTTTGCTGTTCCAAGGATTACCTGGAATCTGTTTGCCCAAGATAGAGGTGGAGTTGAAGGAAGTCTTTCATGGAGTTTGGCTTGTAAGCTGCCATTTGGTGCATAATCAGATACCAAGAGCTTTAATTTAGGAGTCCAATAGTATCCTTCAAGTGGTATCAAATTTGGGTGCCTTACGTTTCCCAGGACTCTAACTTCTCGTTCAAAGTCTTCTGGATGTTGGATTATATCTGAAATTACAAGCTTTTTCACTGCTACCACCCTTTCTTGTGTTCCCAAAGAGACCTTGTAGACAGTTCCAAAGACTCCGCCACCAATCTCAGCGGCCTTTCTCAGGAGGGATTCAGGATCAATGATACAATGATCGGCGAATGACCTTGAATCAAACAGAATCAGCTTACCTGCTGCAGCTTGACTTCCATTTCCAGACCTTGAAGAACTTGAGAACATGCTTTCCAGGGCAGTGTCCACAAACGCAAGCTTCCTTCGAGCTGATACATTTAATAGGCTGATTAGTATCACTCCAAATGCAATTAGAATAGCTGCTATAATAGCAACAATAGCAGAAACGCTAAGGAACATGCGGTGATTTGATCTTCCTGGAACTGAAGAGGATTCATTTTTCTGCCTGTGACCATCTATTTGGTTCTTATAAGCATTCGGATCAAGGACAAGAGGTTTTGGTACGTTCATCTTACAAGGTCCTTTTAACAGGGGGGAGCAAATGCCCAAATTTCCCTGTAAAGAACTTTCATCCAAGGTGGGAAAGACACCATCAACAGGGAGCCTTCCTATCAGCCTGTTGTACGATAAATTTACAGCCAAAAGATTATCCAACTTTCCTAGCTCGAGTGGTATCTCTCCACTTAACTCGTTGTACTCCAACTTCAGAATCTTGAGCTTGCTCAAATTAGAAATGGTTCTAGGAATGGAACCACTTAAATTATTGTGGGACAAGCTTCTGCAAAACAAAAGATTCGTCCCATAATTAAAATGCAATAATATAGGAGGTGATATTTCTTTCTTATTAGAAAGAGAGAGAGAGAGAGAGAGAGAGAGAGGGTGGAGGAACTTACAACAAATAGAGAGAGGTGCAATTCCCTATAGCTTCAGGAATTGGGCCAGCCAGTGAATTTCCATCCAATTGAAGAATAACCAGGCTTCTAGACTCGCATATATCTTCGGGAATTGACCCATGTAAGGCATTGTTTCCAAGATCCAATTCTGTTAGGCTATGGAAGTAACCAAGCTCTGGAGGCATACTTGAACGAAGATTATTCCATGATAAATTCAAGTATCTCAAGTTGGCAGAAAGGCCCATTTCTGACGGAATATCACCGTCTAGATTGTTACTTGACAAATCCAGTATCCGGAGAGACTCAAAGAGTCTGCTTGAACCTGGCGGGATGGAACCCACCAATTTATTTCCTGAAAAATCTATCTCATCCAACCCCAAATCAAATAAACCCTCAGGTATGCTACCGTTAAAGATATTACCCCTTAACCGAATCACTGACAACTTTGTGCAGTTAACCAGTGAGACGGGAATATTTCCCGTTAGTCTATTACTAGACAAGCTCAAATAGTTGAGAGATTTCAGGTTACCAATTGATGAAGGCAGGCTTCCTGTTAAATCATTTTTGGAGAAATCCAGAAACTCTAGACTGCTCATATTACCAATCCACAAAGGGAAATCACCTGTCAGCATATTATTTGATAAATTGATATAGCTCAAAGAATTCAAGATTCCAAGAGAGACAGGCAATATTCCGGTGAAAAGGTTATTGCTGAAATCCAACCTACTCAAGTGTGGGGAGAATCCAATGTCTCCGGGTAGTGCTCCTGAAAACAGGTTGCCCTGTAATAGAAGCTCTTTCAAGTTATGAAGGGCTAGAACTCCATCTGGTACATATCCAGAAAATGAATTTTGCGAAAGATCCACAGTCCTAAGTCTTTTCAATGACCAAATCCAAGCAGAAAAGTCTGCGTCGCCGGAGAAACGGTTGTTGGATAGATTGAGATTGTTCAAAGAGGAACATCTGGCCAATGTGCTAGAAGAAAAAATTGGCCCTTCAAGCATATTGCCAGACAACGAAAGGTATCGTAAGGATAAACAGTTTTTAAAGAAATCGCCAGGAACTGGTCCTGAGAGTGAATTCTCAGAGAGATCAAGAAACTTTATTGAACTCATATTCGAAAGAGAGGGAGGAATACGGCCCGAAAGACCGTTTTTACTAAGATTAAGCCTCTCAAGACTAGCAATGAGACCAATTTCAGGACTAATATTACCAGTAAAATTGTTGTGCGAAAGAGACAATAGCTTCAAATGCTGCAACTTTTGAAGGCCTCTACCGATCTTACCCGATAATCCCAAGCCAACAAGTGATACTTGAGAAACACGACCGGTTACCGGATTGCACTGCACGAATCTCCAGAAACATGGGGAATTATCATCTTCGTTCCAGGATTCAAGGTGTGAAGATGGATCTTCAACCTCTGATTTGAAGACTATCAGGCCTAAGACATCATCGTTTAGTTGAATTGCAGCATTATCAATATCGGAAACGCAGACTTCTAACAGTAAATAAGCAACTGAAAACAGCAAATATAACGGCAGTTTTAGAAACTTCGTTTCCATCATGCTTAATTTTCTGGTTAGCTAAGCTCAGCTATGCTGGACAGTTACTGGAAATCATGTTGTGGGATATCGCATGAAATGCAAAGAAATCTAGAGTGGGGAGCACTGTCAGATCATGCACCGGCCATTTTGAAAAGGACATAAGACTGTGCTCACGAGAGAGAGAGGATTACATTTTCTCTTCAAGGCTCAAGAAAATATGTTTACCACCTAGTATTTTTGGATTCTAACAAATGTTTATAAATTTTAAAAAATTGGTAAATAGTCTCCTATGACTAACAGACATCAACATTCCGTAAGAGATGGAAGAAACAAAAATTAAAAACAAAAGAAAATTAATAATAATAATAATAATAATAATAATTAGGTTTGAACTTTCATTTTCTAAAATTGAAATAAGTGTCAATTTTTTATAACATAAAATTACATATGATTCAATTTTATTCATTCGAATGTTTTAATTTCAATTTAACACTAAAAATTTGGTAATCTCATTCGACTAAAACTTATTTAAAATTTACTTAACAATGAATGAATTATTTAAATAAATCTATCTAATTATAATTTCAAAAATACTCTTATAAATTTTATTTATTTTAATCTAATTTTTTAAAAATAAGTATCCCTACAAATTAATAGGGTCTTATTTTTCACATAAGATTTACAAAAATTTTGCATGAAGTTATTTTTGTATACTTTCAATAAAATTATGTCATTTATTTTAGATGTTGACTATGATATATCTTAAATATTGTCCTAATTAAACAACTAGACAATAATTATATAAGGTTTTGTTGGATGAATATAAATATATGATACAACTAGCTAGCATGATAAGAATTTTTGTATAAGATAAAATAAGAATTGATAATAGAGGAGGAATTGAAGATAAGGATATTGACAAACATTGAATATCTCTATTTTTTAAGGCATTAGTTTACATTAATTTCTTTAATTTTTATTATAAAACTCACTATTGATCACTATTAAAAGTTAATTATTGACCACCGTCAATCATACAAACACTCTTGTGCATGTACATGCATGCGCGCATGCGTGTGTAATTGAGTAGGTTAAACTTACTAGAATTTCATTAACATCAATAATGATTTTAAATGTTACAACCATTAAAAAATTAGTCAATGAGAATAGTAAATGAAAAATGAAGATAAAGATATTGACAAACATTAAATATCTCTATCCTTTTAAGGCATTAGTTTACATTAATTTTTTTAATTTTTATTATAAAACTCACTATTGATCACTGCTAAAAGTTAATTATTGACCACCATCAATCATATAAACACTTTTGTTCATGTATGTGCGTGAGCGCGTATGCGTGTGATTGAATAAATTAAACTTACTAAAACTCTATTAATATCAATAATGATTTTAAATATTACAATCATTAAAAAAATAGTCAATGAGAATAAAAAACGAAAAATATTAGTTGAAATTGAATTATTTTTTTGTAATAATTAATAAGAAATAATATAACAAATCTAATAATAATAATAAAATAGTTTAGCTTGCCATATAACAAATAATTTTAACGAATAAGTGAGGTTAGATTGTTGTTTTTTTTTTTTTGAAGGAATTATGAATATTTTGATGTTTACCAATAACTTAAGGGAGCGTAATGAAATTATTGGTGATAGATACAGTAGACGTGGGAATGTCAAGATCGCCTGGGAAGCAAAAAGACAATTGGTCCAACAAGACTCCTGACAATTCCCACCGCACAGCAAGGCTTTTATTTGTCCGGAGCTGAAAGCAAGAGCAGTCTTCGCTGTGCCTGTGACTAAATTTGTCGTCTCTTGTGGCTTTCTTTCTGCTTTATTTTGTCGGAGTTATGGCAATTATATGTGAATAATAATTTCACCTGGTATCGATGCAGCCAATTACTTCCACTCTTGTGCATTTGGAAAGAATTTTAGTACATGCAGCAACTTTATTTCGCGAAAATGAATGGCTGCATGCAAGTTTTAAAGTTGGTTGATAATGTTAACCTTTCTCTAACCATGATAGAAAATAAATACGAAATTCCTTTCTTGTTTAATATTGTTATAAAACATAAAACATTTTAGCAGTCGGTAATTCTTTCGATTCCTTGTTAACATGAAATTTGACTTTTCAATCCATTTTTTTAACAACTTTTATTGTTTACTTTCATAAGAAATTCTTATTTCAAGTTCATATTAAAAGACACTTTTTCTTTTTATTTTTATTTTCAGTTAGCCATTTTTCTTGTTTTTTTTTTCATTACTCTTTAATTATGTTGTCATTATTATTATTATTATTATTACAATTACTTGAATTACACTTTTCTTCCTTTAATATTTTCCTATTACCTGTTACTTTACGTCATTAATTTTTTTCTGTTAATCTTTTGTACGGTTTGATATAGTTGGAGGAGTAACAATGTAATCCAATTATCTAATCCAATTCGATTCGCTTTATTTTGTTATAACTTAATTTTATAAATATCCTAAATAATTATTATATAAGTCAATTTAAAGTAACACTAGATTTATTGTTAAATAAACAATTATATTCAGTACTTTTCCACTCATCTTAACTATATATATATATATAGTTAATTTAATAAATATCTTAAATAATTATTTTATAAGTTAATTTTTTAAAAAAAATACTAGATTTATTATTAAACATTCAATCATCAATCATAAGAAGCCCGTGCAAAATGTAACGGAAAATAAAATTGAAAAGGTGTTGCAGAACGTTAGTGAAAATAAATTGAAAAGGTTTAATTTAATGTTTTCAATGTTCAAGAATATGTCCAATATTATTTTTAGAAATTATATTTTTGAATCAATCTGTAAAATTTATGCAATAATTAAATTTTAAGAAATTGAGTTTCATTATTTTTTATATACATAAGTGGCTAATAATTTTAGAATAAAAAGTAAAATATATAAATAAATATTACTATTCTTTTGATTACTAAGGATACAAATTCTTATAAAAGCTTTGTTCAAATAAACTGGCATAATAATGTTCTGTTATTACAAATGTCTGATATGTGATAAAATCATACCGTGTATTATCAATAATTTTATTTTAAATATAACATAATTAATGTTATTATACAGCACATTATTTTTAATGTTTGAATTGCAGCAGAAATAAACTCTAAATAATGTTTTGCATAATATTTTTCAAATATAAGTAAAATGACATCTGAAGTTTGAAATCATTTTTAAAAAGTGCTAAATAAACGTGTATTCTGTCTGTTTTCAAAAAGTTAACATAAAAACAGTTAATGAAGATTAAACAATAACAAACAAGACTTTTTGCTCTTGAATTCCTTCTTTTTCTTTTCTTTTGTACAAATTTGAATATAAATAAAGTGAGATTAAGAAGTAAACAAGTATTATTATAAAAATATATTTTTTTAGCATAAAAATTTAGGCATGAAATTTGGGTGAATATATGATTATTTAGAAATTTTTAGTTATATTAATATGGTACAATAATAATTATGATTTACTGGTTTACTAACTAAATATTATCATTCTGAACAGATAATTTAATTAGATTATGATAGTTTTTAAATATTTTTATTATGATAACAAGTTTTGATTGTACTAATACTTTCAATTTAGAACAGTTGAAAAGATTTATAATTTGATTAAAAATTAAATTGATTTGCTT
Source organism: Swietenia macrophylla (assembly GCA_032401905.1). Taxonomy (NCBI): domain Eukaryota; kingdom Viridiplantae; phylum Streptophyta; class Magnoliopsida; order Sapindales; family Meliaceae; genus Swietenia; species Swietenia macrophylla. The sequence goes on from CP135582.1 coordinate 5,457,987, forward strand.
TCGTATAAATTAGAGCAGATAAAAGGGAAACTTAATAGTATTACTTTGTAAATATATTATTAAATTAGAAAGAAATTATATACTAAGAATCTAGAAGTGAAAAGAACATATTTATTTATATATATTCGTTTATGATTTTGAAGCATGAATCCAGAGTGTAGCTCAAGGCAACATGGCCACTACTCACAAGATCCAAACCATCTTCACGAGATGCAATAGCAAATGCAATTGCTTTTGGCTTCTTCCTATAATTCTACATATAAAGGAAACAAAAATAATAGAGTTGTCTGTGTCACCTCCCGGAAAGTGCTCTTTCTTTTGTCTTTAGCTAAATTCACTTCACATGTGCGACGTTATTTATCTTCTCAAGAAAATTTATGAGATACTTTCACATATTTCTCTTTAACATTTGAGAAATGTACATAATAAAAGTTTTAAAAAAATTAAAAAAAAAAAAAACTCTCAACCGTAAAAAATTATTACATTAGACTTTTATAGTAAATATTAGTTGATTGGGTAATACGATAGTTTCACACTTAAAAGTTAAAACACACAAAAGTACTAAAAAATAATATTATAATTTTTAAAAATTACAAAATTTTACACACACACAAATTAAATTAGATAAAATTTTTAGATAAGAATATGAAAAATTTAAAATCAAATAATTGTATTTAAGAGATATTTAATTTTATTAAATTATACTTTAGAATGTCATGTTTAGTTGTAAATAACCCTACTTGAATCAAAATAAACTATTATTATTCTTTTTTTAAATAAAAACCTAAATAGGCACATGAAAGATATTAGGCTAAAATGAATGTGTTAATATGTAACTTTTCATATTTAACTAAAATAAAATTTTGTTTTATGTAAAAATTTAAAAAATTAGATAAAATTTTAAAAAGTGTTTAATTAAGATGGATAAAAATGTTAGATTCTACTGTTAAATAAACTCATCAAAATTCTTAGGTTAAGATGTGTATTATATTTTACGATTTTAATAGATAATTAAAGTAAAATACTTTTTAACAATAATTTTAATTTTTTAATTAAAGTATTATCTTATTTTAATGAAACTGTTACTTCAATTTTTTTTTCTTCAAATAACTATTTAGAACATAGAAAACTTTTGTTTTTCTTTTAGAATTTAGAAAGGCACCTGTCATATACAAACTTTCCCCCATCGCACTGCTATCTGTGCTTGATTTAATAGGAATTTCAAAGATTCACTGGTTACAAACTATGCTGTTGTGCTTGTTTCAATTTGTACTTTCGAGACCTATTGCAAGAATAAAGTATCTTGAAACCATTGTACTTCTGCTGTTACTAGATAAAGGTGTCTTTAAACTGTTGTACTTCTGCTGTTACGAGAAAAAAAAAAAAAAAAACAGGTGTTTCAGTGACGTACTTTTACTCTTTTTTTATTTTAAGTTACATTTGTTGTTAGTGTTCAGTGCACACCGGAAGTAGCCCACAGATATCTATACGTCGTGGGCAAATCGGCTCCCAGTATTTGTTTGTACTTTCTCTACAGATTTCTGCCAATTATGGACAAATCAATTATTACTACTTTTTCATTCTTTCACTTTTTTTCGTATATATCAGATACTGTTATGCACAGATCTATCCACTAATTTTCAGAACCCTTGACCCAAATTTTGGTATTTTTGTAGTTAGCCCTCTGTGCCTATGGATCTGGCTCCCAATATCTGCCCATTATCAACAAATCCACCCTACTATTTACTTTTTGGGACGGCTATTTGATTTTAACCCACACTAGAGTGGAGGAACCCTACCAAATGAGAGTACAGTAGAGGAACCCCCGAAGTGAGTCTGGAACACCGCTCCTCATATCTGAGATTGTGAGGCCGACGTAGCCTTCTGCTTTAACTTTAAAAGCACAACATTTAAACTATTTAACAGACATGAACTTTTGTTTCAAGCTAATCTTTACACACACTCCCGATTGATCACATAACAATCGTAACTTTGACGTCCCATAACTTTAAAATCCCAAAAAAATTCCTTTAAACTAGCACAAGCAGAAGGGAACCCAATAAAAAAAAAAAAAGATCAGCCAAATAGATCATATATCTGAATTTGCCTTCTGAATATAGGTCTCTAGTAATGCTCCAAATTTAACAAAATAAAAACCATTGCTTCAGTTCAAAACTTCCATTGTCAAACACATTACACAACCTTTTCCTATTTGGCGCCATTCAGCAATTCTCATATTCAAAAAGGTAAACCAGCTACTGCAATCAACTAAATAATTAACACCATAATTGTAGCATAATAGGAATAAGAAAGACGCCATCAAGCTTCACATCAATTATCATGCAACGCCTTCATCAAATATAATCTGCTGAAGCTCTGTCCTGCAACCCTGTAAACAGAGAGAGATTTGTCACAATTACCAGACAACGATAAAAATAAGACACTTTGATAACAGTTGAGGGGCACAAAAACAAGGGGGTCTCCACGCCATGCAATCTTTATCATTCTTTTTTAAAGGAAAATGTCTGAGTGGTCTAGAGGTTTGAATTATATTAACACCATAATAAACAATAAGAATTTACATGAATGGTCCACACTAAAAATGCAATTAGGTGACACATCCAATCAAGTAATGAGTTGCCATATCCAATTTACAATGAAATATTAAAGCGATGATTCAAGACTGGACAAAAATAAGGTTTCATGACATTACATATTTGGGTTGTTGGAACATTAAATTTGGATGACAAAATTCTAGATAATAAAATATTTCTACTCACTTCAAAGCTCAATGAATAGAAGAACCAACTCATGCCGCCATTGACAAGAGTTACTAGATTATTATAACTGATGAAGCAAATCCTACCATTATCCAGGAAACAAAATGAGGAGGAAGTGGTAAAAGGGTAAGAGAATCCATGAATAATCTGAGAGAATGCTTTAGTATTGTTCATTAACAACTCATATTAAAATCCTTACATATAAAATACAAGACAAAATGAAGAATGCAGTATATGGCTTTAATATTGTGCAACCAGATCATGCAAGTCTTCTTCAAAATTAGCACAAGCCAGCAGCAAAATAAACTCGTGTCAAGTTATGATAAGTCCTTAAGACCACTATTGTCAATTTGCAAATGACAAAAGTGAAGTCAATTTTGGAATTTGTAGCCAATGAGAAATAGAAGAATTTATTTATTCATTTTGCAGGAGGGGTCATTGGCATTCTGAAATGAAGTTATGTTTTCAGCATTCTTTTGGGCTTCTATTCCACTGAGAATTGAGATGTCTCATTTTTTCTTATGCTCCACAATCAGGAAGCATAGATCGGTTGATTAGGAAGGAGAATTTTTAGCCGGAGGAGAATTCTTAGCAAACATTTTATTTTGGCAGTGTTTGTAGGTCAAACTAACCTATACCTTTTTTTGTAAACCTCTTTGAAGACCATTAAGGATTTTAACACAGCTTTTTATTGATTTGTGGATGGCACATTCTCCATTCTTGTAAATGTTTTTTATTTGAAATATTCACATTTCCTTCCTAATTAAAAAGTAATAACAATAATAAAAGAACCAGCCAGATGCAATCTATGCAAGTCTTCTAACATTTGCAAAACATACCCATTAATTTGGTTGCAATAGTTGGCAATTCGATTTGTTATGAGAAAACTTTCCAACCGAGGAGGCTCAGGAATTGGCTTAAAGATGGGATTTGAAGGATCCTCCTCGGGCAAAGGCTCCTCTCCAACAGCTTTACGTGCTTTATTCTCATCCCTACAATACACAATAAAATCCAACTTGTATACAAGAATTATGCATAACACTAACACCTAATGTGACAAAGGAAAACAGACAACAATTTTTTACTTAAATTTACGTTCTTCCAGAAGACTGAATTTTTTTCTCAAAGGACACAGAGGAAACCTAGAATTGCAAGAACAAATTCATAAATTCAACATCTACCTCCCCTTCCCACCCACTGTCTCCATTGCCAAATATCAATCTACAATCTATAGAAATATTAATTTTAAGTTTATACATAATTCACTCTCATGTAAATATGAGCAAATTCACTGTCTAAGAAAACATCAAAACAAGACACCTATATCAGATATAAAGAAAAATAGATCATGTTTTAGTAAAATCAGAAGATTAAACAAGCCGGCATCTTACCTTCTCTTCTGAAGCCATGCTTGCTGCTGAGCTTGCTGGCGTGTCAGGCTCCGGTAGTAAAATTGGAACTGGAAGGGAGGAATGGATCATGTTATAGTAAAAGTCCACAAAACAATAAAATATGAAGAAAAACAGGACATCAACCTTCTGTTGTTCCATTGACAAATCATCCATGCACTCAATCAGAAATTCCATATTCCTCTCTAAAAATGGATTGCTTGATAATTGCAGGCGGTCATAATCGCCCTGAGAACAGAAAAAGCAAAGTAAAATAAATTAGACTTCAAACTCAACCTTACTATATGGTCTCTGGTAACAGTTGCCATTTACCTGTGTGACTGGTGTGTCAGGTTGCAACTCGGTCATAAAAGCACTAATAAGTGCAGAATTTGATACTTTTATCTGAGACATAATAAACCAGCACAACTAGTAACCAAGGGTCATTTGTTTATGAACTTCAAGCCAAACACCAACAGAAAATAATAAATCCCAAATTTTCCACTAATATGATATTCACAATATTTGGAAACCATCCCCTCCCCCTCTCTCCCTTCTCTCTATTCTCCTACACTCACCCAAATTACCAGGTCAATCATACCTCAAATTTGACAGGAAGAAAAAGATTGTAAATGAAGAAAAAATCTTCAGGCACATGGACGTTGCTTCATCTCCACTCCCCCCCCCCCCCCCCAAACCACACTCCAAAAAAGAAGATAAATAAATAAAAATAAATAAATTGTTAAGCAGGCACACAATGCTATTTTGCAGTTAGAAACGTTTCAAATAACTACGAGGAAACCATAAAAACAAATAATGCAGAGCCGATAATAAGTTTATTAGTTTTTTTTTCCTAAGAATAAATTATTCATAAGCTTACTGGAATTTCCTCAAAGATATCCACCCACGACAAGTTTTTCTCCCTCAACCTATTGAAACAAAAAGGGCATTACAAGAACATATTACATCAAATAGATTACATGCAAGAAATATTTTTGCAGAATGGACATAAAAATTCCATACTTCTCCCCAGTGAAATTGTTATTCCGGTAAAGTTCCATGAAGGAATCAGAAAGCTTCAAAGCCTTCAGAGCTAAGGCACCTTGATTGGACCTTGATGGGTCATAAATTATGCACACACACCTTCTAATATTCTCCTGAAATCATCCAAAATGAAAAACAAGTGAGGAAAAGAACTAAGATGTCCAGGTGTGGACATTAATATTTGTTTTAAGTTCTTTTATGCAATACTAGTTTCATTGTTCCCATAATTCAATTTAAAGACAAGACTCCTCTATTTGAGAAGTATTTGTGTCACTGCACTCTATCCTAGTAGATATGCAGAATAAAACTGGTCTTCTTCTATAACAAGCATTTAAAGATAACACTGGAAATGAAAATTTTATATAGTGCAATCCCAACTAAAAGTAAAACTCACAAGTAACTATAACTACAAAAATGGTAACTGCTCTTAACTAAATCTATCTTGCTGTATCCAAATTCAATCTTCATTCAGAATAGTTATCACAGGTAAAGCACCATAATTCTATGCATCTACTAAAAGTTGTATATGTATACACTGAATATCCATAAGAACAGCCCAGACACCACAAGTCATATTGAGCACAAAAAAGTGTCATGGGTATCTTTGGCGAAGGACATACAATTCAATCTAGAGCAACAAGGAGCTCCACTATTGCCCACATGATAAAATGATGCAGCGTGAAAGAAAAGGTGGGCTAAGTAATTATAGCTCAATGCAATCCTCAAATCCATTTATATCTCATATATTAAATTTTCCATAGAATTAAGAGAAGTTTGTAAACAAAACTTAATTAATTTGAACTCTCACCTTCTCAAAAGGACAATTTTTCATTCCTGTTATGATAAACAATATTAAGTGTTGACTGAGAGTGAGGGAAATTGGTGATTTTGTGCAATTAATCTCTTGTTTTCAATTTGTTTATATACCTGAATTAATTTCCTAATTTTCATTAATAGTCGACGTTCTGATTCCAGCCTGGAAATCAGCGCCGGACTTTTGGACAGGATTCTAGTCATATACCAATCACATATATTTTAGTACTGTTTTATCTGAAAATGAAGTTGAGAAAGTATTATTCTTCTTTCTACATAGTAACAGAGCAGACTGCAAAACCTGTGAATTCTTTGGCCTTTATGCTACTGAGCCATCATTGCTCAGGCTGTAATTCAATAATATTCAGTTACTGTGTTCATCATTGCTCAGACTGTTATTCGATATTATTCAGTTACTGTGTTCCAACCAAAGGACATCTCTGAAAACACCAAGTGCAACCTACCACTGGTTCAAACCTGGTCCTCAACTTTTGTTAATCATAATCCCATTTTTAAATCACAACCAAACAAAATCCAAACTTTCTGAATGATAATCAAGCAAAAATGGCTAGTGTCTGGTAGAGTGCATGAGAGAAATCAATCAACAACAAGAAGTACTTTGGAGGATTTGGAAAACAATTGGAGAGACTGAAGAACTTCCTATCTCAACTAGAGCACACAAATCCAGTTTGCACCTTTGCTCAGTCAGATAATATCCAAGCTATAAAGGTCTCTAGGGAGATATAAACAGTCCTTGGATTATTGACCTGGACACAACAGATCATATGACCAGCTAGAAATTTACATCTCATGGCAAAAATAAGTCATTGACTTACTTAAGAAAAGTGGAATACAACAAACCAGCTGAGACACCCATTAAGCAAAATCACAAACTAGGGAAAACTGAAATCAATGGTGGATTGTTTACTTGTCACACATACACCTCAACATTGCATTTTAACTCTTTTGTATGGTAAGTTAATTTACACACTCTCCACGTGAATTTTCTCTCAAAGCAGCATATAGAAGCCTTGAAAAAAAAAAAAGAATGGAACTAGAAGTCTACACCAATTCTAACTGGCCCAGCTCAGTGAATGATAGGAGGTCAACTAAGGGAAAAGGGTAATTTATTCTAGAAAATTGTTTATGCATTTTGCACAATGCTTGTATGACTAAAAACTCTTTCGTCAACCTTTATCAATCAAATTCTTCCAACACAAACTGTGTTATTCAGTTACTAAATTTAGTTATATTTATACAAACTTTTTGTTGTTATGTGCAAATAAGAAAACGAAAACCTCATGAACCAGGAATAACCTTAAAAACGGGAAAGTTAAAACACCCAAAATAATATAAATTGACAGGACAAGAACAGGAAAGCCCAAAGTTAGCATAAGTAACTTAATAAAAAACCTAAATAATAAAACTAATTATTATAATGATTAATATATATTGTTAAGAATAGCAAACACAGAAACCAAAATATTATAGTTATCATATTATAATCATCATCCTCATAAAAACAAAATAATATCGATACAACAGAAGGAAAATAAAGCCTAAAAGTAAGAAAACAAACATACAGAAACCCCTAAATAATTAAAAAAAACTAATAATTACAAAGATTAATATAATACTAACACAAAGATGATAATGATGATTACATTACAAAGATTTAATTTTGCATTGATAATGATAGATCAATAGAGTCAACAAAATCCTATATACCTCTAATAAAGAAATAGAAGGCAAGTTTCAAAACACACCTGGTAGTTCATAAATGTCTCAATCAATTCCACTGTTTGGAAACAACCAAGCATTGTTGATTGGTACCTGAAAAATATTTGAGAAAAATTATTTGAAATGAGAAAAGGAGCAAGGTGTCACACTCGGGCTAACAAATAATTCTTTTTCTTCCTGATAAGAACTTTACACAGAAGTAATCAAGAAGACAATAGAAGTAAAAGTTACAAGGAGCACAAAATGTCCTAGGAGTTTCTAAGCAGCTAAAGAGATTCTTGCAGCACACATGGGCAAATTAATGCAATACAATTTATTGACATTGCATCTTATTATCTCATGTAGTAAATCAATCAACTTTCTGTTTTCTGCCACAGCTAAGAGGATTTAAGGTGATAAGCAAATATTATGAGTATAATTGCAGATTTGAGAATACTTTAAGACTAAATATAGTTAATGCTCAAGGTGTTGGGACTGTTTTCTGGTTGGGACAATGTTATGAGAGAAAGAAAAAGAGATGATTTAGGCATCACACCTAAATTACCGTAGTCATTGCCCTTGGGATGTTTGCACAACACAATCATAACTGGTAACATTAGAAGCAGAAATACACTGAAATATAACGTAATTCATCCATTCATGCCAAAGAACAACTCATGAACCAAAGAACAACTTATAAAGAGAGCTGATACACAATCCTAAGGAACATTAATTATGCTTGGAACTAGAGACAATAATAACTCATAAACCATTCAAGACCCTTGGACTGACTCTCAGATTTTCCACAGAAAGCTCATGGAAGGACTGAGTCAGACTTCTTATTTAAAGACCCCATTACTGCAATACCATCTAAACCATACCAAATCAAAGTTTGGGAGATGCAGTCTTTTCTTTTAAGTCTTTGATAGACTTTTAGAGGTGGCTGCAATTTGACTCATATTATCTTTTCAACCACAAAAGAAACCATTTTAGTAGAAAGCACAGAAAAATAGAAAGTGAAAGATTTGCCAAAATAACTTTCTGTATATTTGTATAGAAAATTAGGTAAAAGTTTCATCAATGGATTGAAACATCCATTAATAAGCTCAAATTGCATCTCTGCAAGAGGTGACAAGTATTAGTAGAAATCAAATTATGAAGAGTTTCTTATAAAAAAAAATAATAATGAAGAGTTCTTTTGTTTCATATCATAATAGTAGTAGTAGTAGTAATAATAATAATAATAGTCCTTATGTTTCCTATCAAAAAAATAATAATAATAACAAAGCTTCCCTCTTTTCTTTTTTTCCCTTTGTTTACCTCCTTTGGCAGTCTTTGCCAAATCCTAACTTGGTTGATCATTTTATACCCTCTTGCAACCTCCTTCCTTCTGATCCTGCCTTCCTTCCCTAGTTTTCTTTCAAATTCTAGTTGCATAAAAATCTAATCTTCAAGTACATCTCAACATTCCTAATATTATCCACTAACATATCCATATGTGTGCATATGTATGTAAACTTACATAATAGAGGTACATATACATTTGTATATACGGTTACAAGTACATTTTTGTTTCCCCTCTCATAGGTTTCCACTTAGTTGGGCAGCTGATCCACATTATTGTTCTTATTCATCTTCAATAGAAGCTTCAGTAATAGAAGCTTCAGTTTCTAATCAAAAAAATAAATAACTAAACAAAAAATTCTATTATATTTCATCAGCCTACTCTAGAAGGATGATGAAATTATCTAGATTTTAACACAATTTCTAGCTTACAAATCTTTTGGCCATCTGAAGAGTTATTTCAATTGCTAAATCAATGCCAAAATTGAACGAGAATAAAGTCAAGATTTATAGTCTTGTCAAACAATTTCAGGAGACATATACTTCAGATATATAGTATTTGTAACTAACATGGGGAGAAAAATTAAGTTCTACATGAAAATTTGAGGGAAATAATACCAAAAGGAAGAACAATTAAGAGCACTCTTCAATTTAAATTCTATCCTCCACCTTCAAAAGCTTCATCCATCAAAACAAAAAGTATCTTTAAAAAAATTCTTAATTGAATAACTAATTTCCATATTTTCTTTAATTTCTTTTGGTGAATGAATGGCGTTGGGTGGTGTTGGGGTGCGTGGAAACAGAAAAAAATAATAAATAATAAAAGTCAGGAAGATGTCACATCCAAAATATCTATTTCCCCACACTGATTAAAATTAAGAAGACAAAAGGATAAGCCATACTACTTCCATGCGTCTTCCTAAATGCTAAATAGCCTATTAAAAGCTTTGTACCACTGAATCTCAATATGTTTCAATAACTGGAAGAGTGCACATATGAAATCTTTTAAAGGATCTCATGAATCATAGAAAGCTGGACTTGAAACTTATAATAAACACAACAGAATGCCACACCAGCTTTCTACTTAAGAACAAGGTTAGCAGTATTAACACATCAGCATCATATGTTTACAAAGTCAAGCTAAAGCATTTATAATGATGAATTAGTGTGGTACTTACTTGGAAACTTATGGTTAATTTAGATCCTATGTTTTGTTTTTTGGAAGATTCATATAGTAAAAACTAATAATTAAAATAAGAGTCTAGCAAAACAAAATGCAAATTAGATGTTCAGTTCCTTTAGTCAAGTGTACCATCCAACAGTGTTGTTGTCCACATTAACCTCTCTCAGACACCTCATCATTTCAAGCTGGTAATTAGCACCATCAGCTTCAATCTCTTCATCCTCTTCCTGGATCTGTATTTACATTTTCATAATGGCAGAAAAATAAGCAATAGTCACTAAAAAAAATTCTAAAAGAAAAACGAAAATCTGAACACAGAATATTGTAAAATGCAGGAAGTGGCCCATCATACCGGGAAGGGGAAACAGTTGGTAACCTCAAGAACGCTGCCAACATCTAAGCCAAGAAGTTGTCCTGTCACCAAAGCTGGTGCAAACTCCTTGCAGTGCTTGATTATCTTTAATACCGCCTGTTTCACAAATAAAAACAAAAGAGTCAAAAGCATGCCCCGTTCTTCTGTATAAAACAGTTAAATTCAGAGCATTCAAGAATGCCTTTTGGGCGTCATTTAAATTATTTTTAAATAGTTGGAGCATTTTCTTACAATTTTGTAATTTTTGGTGAAATACAAGAACATGATTAAAAATTTATTTATCATTTTTTAAAAAAGAAGCACGGGAAAAAGAAAAACACTTGATAGGATAATAATTGATCAACGAGATATTCATCGTTGGTGACGAAAATCAATAGAAAACATTAAAAATAAAAAATCAAACTACTTTTAGAATGAAATGAATGAAACAGAGAGAATACCAGTCCCTCAATCTGAACAACTCTGAGTGGCGGAGCAACCTCCTCCGTAGCTGCAACTTGGAGAAAAGACCTAGCCATTGCTGCATAGCACATCAAAACCCAATTCATAAATCATATACAAATAATGAATAAACATTAAAAAAAATTCGGAAAGAAAGCGACAGGAATTCTAACAGTTTGCCATGGCGACGAAAAATTATTGACGAGGCTCTCTTTTCTCTACTGCCTACGCGTGCGGAAAAACCCTAGTTGAGGCTCAGGCTCAAGATCAGACTCGGGCACAGGAACAAAGCTCTTTTAACTTCCGAAGCAGTGGCCAGGAGAAATTCAAATGAAAAATAACTCAAACCTTGTTAATTTGGAAAGCTGTCTGTTGGCTCCGACCAAACGGCAAATGGGTTACTAAAAACATCGGGTTTTCTTTGTAAAAATAGTATAATTTTTATATTATTTTATATTTATAACCCATTTTCAAACTACGTGAGGCTAAATGTCAATTATCATGACCATTTTACCCCTATTCTATTTTAAAATTAACAAGGGCTACCTCTGTCTCTTCTTGACCATTTTAGCCCTATTATATTTTAAAATTAACAAGGGCTACCGTTGTGTTTTCTTTTTCCTCTCTCTGATATAGAAAACATTCTTTTCCAAATATAACAAAAGGCGTGAAGAAGAGACACGAAAAAATACTTGGAAAATCACTTGAAAATCTATATTTTTGACTAAAGAACCAAGTGTACACCATTAATAAGTTCTTGTTTTTGCTATTTTAACAATTTATGAATATATTTGATAAATGCATGTTTTAACACTATTTAGAGCTAGAAAATTGTTAAAACTTACTTTTATTAGTGTAAATAGGACATAAAAATGGGTTTTGTATGTGTTTTTGAATTGGTTGTGTGAGAAATGTATTGCTTTTCAAATAAAAGAAGAAGATGAATAGTATTCATTTTTGTCGAGAGGGATCGATTTTATTGAGTACCTTTATAAAATATCGAGGAAGAATATGAAGTTCGTATTCCCTTGACGAAATTTGTTGAAATTCTTAGTAATTTGTTACTCCTCAATTAGGTTTGTCAAAAGCCCAAGTCTATCTCAAAATTTATCATCGAAAGCTAATAAACATTGAGATGGGTTTGGTCTCTTGATGATAAACTTCAAGATGATCTTAGGCTATCAATGGCAAACTTCAAGATGGGCTTAAACTCTTGACAAATATCATCGAAAGGTAACAAATTATTAAGAATCTTGATAAATTTTGTCAAATGGGTACAAACTTTGTCGAGAATTAATTTTTTCGATGTTTTTCATCAAGATGCAAGTAAAAAACATCTAAAATTTTGAATTATGTGTATTATGTTGATTTCTCAATATAAATCATCGAGTAATATGTAAAAACTTACTGTGTTGCAATGTTTTCTTATTGTTTTGTAAGACTAATGAGTACACCTAATAGAAATATAAGTCGAGTGTTAAAGACACTAAAAGAGAAATTTTTACCCCACTATCATGACTCCATTGTCCCATGCATGGGCAACCAAGAAGAAAAAGCAGAAGCTAACTAAGCCGCAACTCAATTTGTTCTACCAATTATGTTTTGAAAAGTTTTTAAAGATGTAGAAGTTTGTATTCTCTAAATAGTTTGCACATAATTTATTATTGAAGGAAACTATCACCTCTAGGATAAGTCAAAGAAGCAAATGTGGTTCTTAATATTTCTCAGTGCGATATGATTTTTTAAAGTTGAAGTTGGGCTAATAATTGGATTAAATTTTAATAATTATCCAGCTAAGTGAAGGATTCCAAAGGATAGAATGTATACACACTGCTTCTATGATAAGTTAGTTCCAAGGTCATTATATATCAAGCATTTAAAGTTGGATAAATTCATTTGGTGGAAGTTAGACCTATTTATGCTTTAGCTAATTGATGATTTGGAAGCATTTGCGAGCTATCCTTTAGTCATTATATTTCGGGCGCTTATATACAAGTACCCATCTTAGGCATTGATTAGAAAGACGAAGATATTTAGGGAGCAGTAAAAAGATAAGAAGCATGTGGTAAAGCGTTACAACTTAAAAGGCGTTTCCATTGTATTTTAAGTAATTACCTATTCAAGTTATTTGTAAATAATATGTTACTATGTATTAGAAGGTGTCGGAGGTGTTACAAAATATTAAAAAGTGCTGGAGGCCTTATATTGATTAAGATTGTGTGTTGTTGGTGTTTATTGAGTGATTAATTATTGAAAGTGTATAGGTTATTTGTCTACAAGTTTAATTTTTTTGGGAATGTCCATATTGTATGGGAAACTGTCAAATTTTTTTAAAATTTGACTAATTTATTATGATTTTCTAGATATAATTTTATGAGATCATCCTTATTTGTCAAGAAAAATACGGTGAGAAGACAAATGATGAGTTTCCTCGTATTTTACAGTGCACTGTGATAAAGAATGCTAAACGTGAGAACATTAACATGATAGTGTTTGCAGTAAGAATTAATTTATTTTAAATTATTTCAATTATTAATATGTTAGTTCTTCAGTTACATTTTCATTGACAAATAATCGTTTGTATAGCCTACTCTCTTACATGAGCTAGTTTCTACACATATGAAGAGTTTAATACCATACATACAACATCTGCATGCTAATAGAGTAACTCAAGGATATTATGTGGGAGATATTCCATTTTCTCCTTGTTACACCTTAATAAGACACCACTATGTCTTTTATTGATAATGCATCGATAGATGAAGTATAGTTCTAAATTCATTTCATTTTTTTAACAACTCATTTGCTAATTATATGTATTTTAATAAATATCTCATGGTTTGTCACAACCACCACATGTTGAGAAAGTTGTCCATTTAACAACCCTGACGCATATTGAAGAAGACACACCAACTATACCTTTCTTAACAAATGAGCCGATGCATATATTAAGTGGTTCTTAGTAATGCGAGCAAATATAGAGCATGATTTATTCAACAGGAGAAGTTATTTCATGCTAAGATTGCCTCGATTAAGCAAAACGTTGTACGTGAAGTGTTAGCTTTGTAGGCTACGATGTATAGGTGCTTTGAGACACTTAAAGAACGAACTCAACCTTAAGTATGCACCTACTTAATGTTTATGGTATATTTGTGGTAAAAATTAATTATTACTAACATTCTCATATTCAAAATATAAGAGGACCTAGATGTGAAGAATGATAGATTTTCAGATGTAGCTGTGGTTGGTACAAAGGCTACCCATACAGTGTAAGAGGTGAGTGAGACAATCATACTCTCTATAGGCAACAAGTTTGGCTGGTTGTAGAAGAAAACTAGACTGCTAGCTAGTTCATTTACAGATCTTACCAAGTCGAAGAAACAACAACTTGGTGGTATTTCTCGTATACAAGAGTGATGGACTGAGTTTGTGGGCTGAATGCGTACCTGTGAAACTAGGAGATACATAGGTGTAGTACCAATCATATTATATTTTCATAAATAAACAACACGATATTATTTGTAACGAATATATAATGCCAAAAAATTAATATTGTCCACAAATCATATTATAGCAAAACAAATGGTGAAAGCTTAATTAATTTATTTGAGACACATAATTTTAGTCACTAAATATCTTTTAATATTTAAAAATTTATAATTTTATTTATTTTGTCTCAAAATATTATTTAATGTACAAAAATAAAATTGTATATTCTAATATTTAAAAACTTTCACTTTATTTATTTTATGTCAAAACAAAATTTAATGTTAAAAAAATTAAAATTGTAGTAGATTATATTGTCATAATTTATTGAATATTTTGTTACCTACTATTTCTTTCATGAGATGTTTTTCTTGATCTCTAAATTCCAATTTTGAGACCATATCAAAATTAGTCATTGAGAGATTATATAATTTTTTAAGACTATAAATTTTCATCAAATAAAACATTTGGCAACAATAACATTATTTACAACAAAATTAAAAGAAAAATACAAATTGAATTAAATTATTTGAGACACACATCTGTGGTTCCATCGATTTTTTTAGCATTTAATATTTTTATTACTTTAATTATTCTCTCTAATATTACTTATTATAGGTAACAAATATTTTAAATTAATTTGTTATCAACAATACTTTCTAAAGACATTTTTTTGTCTCTATATTTATTTTGGGACCATGACATTCATGTAATAGTGTTGTATGAAAATAAAATATCCATCAAATTTTATTATATTTGTGTCATTACTTATATAATAAAATCTTTTAATACTCGTAAATGTTGAGACCAAACTTGTAGCATGTGGTTTGTTTTTAACAAATGAATGGATAAAGCAAACACCTAAATGAGTTGCTGGAGTTTATAATATATAACATGCACGTGCTTTTTTTGTTTTGATTTGGAAATTAAAAACTGAGAGAAAAAGAGAAACAAAAGCAAAAGAAAATCGGGAGCCACCAATACTATGTTCATTTTAGTTCTATTTATTTTAATAACTAATTTTAGATATTACATCCGTATTACTTGTTATAGTATTTTCACTACTAAAAATTTTAATTTATATTTGAGTTAGTATTTATTACTTTTATTTTGATATTAGAAACTGATTATGAAATAATAGATAAATTGGAAAAAGTTTAATTACTAATAGTTATGTAAAAAGGTAGGTGTTTATGTGAAATTGATATAATTTAGTTTTAAAAGTATGGTATTTGTTTTATTTGAAATTTAAATATATGTACATGAATTTTTTGAATATACATGTGTTGATTCTGATAATTGTTTGCTAAGCCAAAGTTAAATATATTTTTCATAAAAGTTTTATTTACATAAATTCAATAATAGAATTTTAATTCCATATGCAGTGCTTCAGCAAGTATTTGAAGTGCTTATTTGAAGTTAATAAAATTAATTTTTCATAATTTTATTGAAATCATTTAAAATGTTATTTTTTTCATTAATTGAGCAATTTATTAAACATAGATTTATTATACTTGTGATTGCTTAAGCATGACATGGACATAATTTTTATTTCATAGTGAAAGTCCACAGATAAACAATCAGACAGGGGAATGGTCCTCGACAATGATATCCTAAAAATATGTTAGTCATTAAAGTAATAGTCCTTAGAATAATGCCCCAAATATATGGATATTTATTTTAAAGTGGTGGTCCCTAGGAATAATACCTCTAAAATATGCATAGAATTAATTAAATAAAATATGTTTATGATATTGTTACATCATATATGAAAGTTTACTTAATGAAATTTCTTGAATATTATTTGTTAGGATGTTATCAAAATCTGGAAAAAAATTGTATATTGTTCATCTTTAATTCCTTTTGAAATTTTTATTACATATAAATATTTATTGTGTATTAATTCAACTCTACTTTTTAGGTTATAAATGAGGCCAAAGATAGAATAGTTGAAGCAAGTTAGAAGTTTTCTATTTATAGGATTTTTGTTAAATTTTATATTTGTGTAAAATATGAGAAAAAGTATGTATAATTTTTAAGTTGATAGATGGATAATAAACCATTGAAATTGTATATTGATGTTGAGGTAGAGTAGTTAGGATTAAAATTTTTTTTGGAAGTGTCCAAAATTGTATTTGTAGGATTACAAAATTTCCATTTGTAAGCATATTTGTCATAAAAAAATAAAGAATTAGGATCGTTAAAAATTTGGTATCAAAGCATGATTAAAATTTTTTAGACATTTCCGATTATTGTTAGACATTATTAATATATCTTGAATCTTCAATTGTTATTTCGTTTTTTTTTTTAATTTCATGAAATTAATTTCTTTTGATCTTGTAGCATGGCCAGAACAAAATATGATAGATGGGCATCCGTTAGTCGAAGTAAATAGTATACATTAGGGGCTATTTTTATAAAGACCTTATAAAATTTTGAGTAGATATGATTAGAAAAAAATTAACATTATTGAAGGTTAATATCCGTTTTACCAATACCCCTTTAGGTTTGTGAACTATTGAAAAAACTAAGAATGAAACACTATGAGCTTGAGAGTTTATGTCAAATGGGGTATTTAAGCAAATGATAAGGTTACATAATTTGTGAAGGGGTTAAAGCTAACACTTTGTCATGAAGTTATAATGTTGAATCTTAAAAAATATTTCAAAGTGATGGATCAAGTTTTAATGAAAGAACAAAAATAAGACGATATTAAATAAATGATGGAATCCAAGAAAAGGAGTTCTAATTAAAAACTTCCAAAATGAAGAGAAAAATACAAATGAGAGGTTAGTTTCCTATACGGGATACTCAAAGCTCCATAATATATATGGTATTTTTTTATTGTAGAAAACCAAGTCATCACCACAATGTGGGTTCTCAATTAAAACAAATACAAAATCAAATAACTAGCTCCAATTAAGGAAGCATTTAAGGTAGTTGGAGTTTTTGTATGCATTAAGGAATTTGTTTTGAGCATGAAAAATAAAGTCATTATTAAAACATGTGTCACGACCCCAAAATTAGGGTTTGTGAACTAGGAAAGAAAAAAAAATTAGGCCTAATTTACCTGTTATTTATAAAGAAACAAGAACCTTGGTATAATGTAGACGCCACAAACGATGATGGAAGTCCGTGTGATAAGCTACTAATGAACGTCACAAGAATAATTCTTAATAAGTTCGAATAGTTCTTCAAAGAACTAAAAAGAAAAGAACTCTCAATTTTCTGACAATGAATTATGATTTTTTTTTTATTCAAAAGTGCCTATTTATAGGCTAAATTATTACAAGGCAAGTTTTAAATTTCCTTAATTACAGGACATCTTAATTAAAGCTAAAAAAAAAAACACTTCTACTTGCCTAAAACAGAAAAGGAAATAATTAGTCAATTAAATAGCTCTACTTGCCCAAATTAAAAAAAGAAAAGTTAACTAATTAAATAGTTTTGCAAATAAGCTTAAATACTGCTAAACATGCTAATTTTATTTGCTAAAATCAAACTTAGATTTGGCATGACTTTTCTTGAAATTAAATCATGCAGATCCATCTTTTGTGGATTTGTGGACCAAACTTATAGGTCTCTACGAATTTACTTGAGTCCTCCAAACTTCTTGAATTAATCCGTTAAGTGCATTTTTGAACTTATTTACTTGTGCTCTCGTAACTAGACTAATTAGAACTTGAATTAAATTCTTTGAAGTCGTGTCATGATTTGTATCATTCCCCTTCTCTTGAAAAAGATTTGATCTCAAATCATCACCTACATCAAAAGGATTTAAATCAGCAACATTAAAAGTAGCATTTACATTATACTCACTCAGTAAATCTAACTTGTAAGTATTGTCATTGATACGCTCTAAAACTTGAAAAGGACCATCTGCTCTTGGAAGTAATTTAGAATGCCTTTGCATCGAAATCTCTCTTTTCTCATATGCAACCAAACTCAATCTCTTGGTTTAAAAATCAGCTTGCAACACTCCTTGTTGGCTTGTTTTACATACTATTCCATTCTTTGCTCAATGTTAAGTTCTGCTTTCTCATGAATCTACCTAACAAATTCAGTTTTCTTCTTGCCATCTAGATTAATTTGTTTAATCATGGATAAAAGAGATAAATCCAATGGAGTTATTGAATTAAATCCATATACAATTTCAAGTGGAAAAAATTTAGTAGTAGAATGAATAGTACGATTATAAGCAAATTCAACATGTGGTAAACAATCTTTCCAAGTTTTAATATTCTTTCCAATAATAGCCCTTAACAAAGTAGACAATATACTATTTACTACTTCGGTTTGACCATTAGTTTGTGGGTGACAAGTAGTAAAAAATAATAACTTAGTACCTAACTTACACTACAAAATCTTCTAAAAGTAACTTAAAAACTTAACATCTTTATTCGAAACAATTGTTTTATGCATACCATGTAATCTCATAATCTCCCTAAAGAACAAATCATCAACATGTGAAGTATCATCCATTTTGTGACATGAACTAAAGTGTGCCAATTTAGAAAATCTATCCACAACCAAAAAAATTGAATCTCTACCACGTTTACTTCTAGGCAATCCTAACACAAAGTCCATAAAAATATTAATCTAAAGCTCATTAGGAATGGGTAATAATGTGTATAAACCATGGGGTTGTATTCGGAATTTTGCTTGCCTATATGTGACATATCTATCACAAATTTTTTTAACATCTCTTTTCATATGTGACCAAAAGAAGTGTTATTATAAAACAATTAGTGTTTTAGCTATCCTAAAGTGTCCCATCAATCCTCCACCATGTGATTCCCTAACTAATAAATCATGCACAGAATAATTTGATATACACAACTTATTTTCTTAAAACAACAAATGCTCATGTCTAAAGTACTTACCATTGGAAGTCTTCTCACAAGTTCTATACTCTTTACTAAAGTCAAGGTCTGATGAATAGAACTCTTTAATATATTCAAAACCAAATAATTTAACATCAAAAGTAGAAAGTAATGCGTACCTGCGAAAGAATGCATTTGCAACCACATTATCCTTACTTTACTTATATTGAATAACGTATGGAAACGTCTTAATAAACTCAAACCTAACGAGCATGTCTCTTGTTCAGCTTGTGTTGTTGTCATTTCAAGTGCCTAAATAATTCATGATCAGTGTGAATCATGAACTCCTTGGACCAAAAGTAGTGCTGCCATATTTCCAAAATTTGAACTAATGCGTACAATTTTTTATCATAAGTCGGGTAGTTTAAAACTGCTCCACTTAACTTTTCACTGAAATACGCAATTAGTCGTCTTTCTTACATAAGCACAGCGCCAATATCTATACTGGAAGCATCAAATTCGATCTCAGACATTTTTTTTAAAGTTAGGTAAAACTAATAATGGTGCATTTGTTAATTTTTACTTGATGAGCTAAAACGCTTTTTTTTCCTCTTCTCTCCACTTGAAACCAACGTTTTTCTTTATTACCTCAGTGAGTGGTGCGACCAAAGTACTAAAATCTTTCACAAATTATTGATAGAAACTAGCAAGTCCATGAAAACTTCATACGTTACCTATACTTGTAGGACTTGACTATTCTTGAATTGCACGAATTTTCTCTTTATCAACCCTTATTCCTTGTGTACTCACAATAAAATAAGAAACATAAGGTTATCGGTGCAAAAGGTGCATTTCTTTAAGTTAGCAAATAACTTCTCTTTTCTAAGTATATTTAAAATTGATTTTAAGTGTACAATATGATCATCCAAGTTTTTGCTGTAAATGAGAATATCATCAAAATAAACAACGATAAATTTGCCTATGAATGCACGCAGTACATGATTCATTAATAGCATAAATGTGCTTGGTACGTTAGTTAACTCAAAAAGTATTACTAACCATTCATACAAATTGTATTTTGTTTTAAAGGCAGTTTTCCATTCATCACCCTCTTTCATACGTATTTGATGGTATCCACTTTTCAAATCAATTTTTGAAAATACACAAACTACATACAGTTTATCTAACATATTGTCTAAGTGAGGAATGGGATGTCGATACTTTACCGTAATGTTATTGATTGTTCGGCAGTCAACGCGTATCCTCTAAATGTCATCCTTCTTTGTTACAAGTAAAATTAAAACGGAACATGGGCTTATGCTTTCCCTCACGTGCCCTTTCGCCATCAACTTACTTACCTGCCTTTGAAGCTCTTTTGTCTTCTCGGCATTGTTACTATAAGTTGGTCAGTTTAGAATTATTGTACCAGGTACAAAATCAATTTGATGTTCAATCCTTCGAAAAGAGTTGAAAGTTCAATTATAAAAGTTACATGATAAGAGTTTTATTCGACTTAGTACTTCTCTTTAGAGTGAATCGATTTCATTTGGCAAGAAGAAATATGGTAGTTTGTGATTGTGCGTGGATTAGAATTTGATGACTATGAAAAATAAATATTTATTACCTAGAGCAAATGATTTGTTTGATCAATTAAAGCAATGTAATAGGTGGATGGACATATTGGCATATATTTGACATCCACAGAACTAATCTTTATAATCAAAATTGAAAGGAGAGAGAGAGAGAGATAACTATGTCAAAAATATTTAAGTTTTAAATAATATTTAATAATCAATAATATAATATTTAAAATAATTACTTAAATATAATTTAATTTGTAAATAAACAAATAGAACTACCAAAAAAAATGACATGTTGTCATGAAAAATATTCATCTTCATGAATATATTAATGGTCCCTAAATATATTAATTAATTGAAATATTATCAGTACTTATGTGTCGCATTTGTCACTATTATTAATTTATACAATGACAGTTTAGTAACTATCATAAACATATAATGATATTTATTTGTGTATGTCATTAAAGCTAAAAATTAGAATAGTCAAAAATCTTATTAAGTTTTTAAAAACAACTCAAGCAATTAGTAGAACAAAATGCTGAATTTAATGAACGAAAAATTACTAATTCAATAGTTATTTATGGAATAATTTTAGAAGAGTTAAAGTATAAACTTAATAGTTTAACATTTTAATAAAACCATAACAACTTTAAAAAGACAAATAGTATTAATTAAGCAAGCTATATTATCTTGGAAAAATAAACAAAAAGAATTAGTAATACAAAAAAGCAGAAATTATTAGAATTTTGCATACTACATTTAATTGTAATTAAGAAAGAGTATCTAGTAAATTTAAAAGAAGATCTTAAAAACTTTTCATTTTAATGAACAAAATACTTACTAAATTTGAAGCCAAAGCAATTCTAAAGAATTAGAAAAACAAAAAGCTAGAATTTTAAAAACCTTTGATTTTTATAATTTTAGTTATTTAGGAAATTTATATATTGAAGATAGATTATTAGAAATAGAAGAAGAAATTATACAAATTAAGCCATTTTAGATTATATTTTTGGAAAATAATGATTTATGAACTACATAAAATTAAAATATTTAGATCGAAAATTCCTCACTCAGACAAACATCAATTAATTTATTGATATATTAGTCAATTTATGTAAAAATTTAGAAATACATATTAATAATATTCAATCAATAGAATAATTTTATAATCAAAAGTAAACACCACTAAACAATAATTTAGATTATTTTAAAGGCTTATTAGAGAATTCAAAAAATTCAAGCTACAAGTAGTAAAGAGTTACTAGGAATACATAGAAAAATAGATAGAAATCATAGAAAAAGATTTTTTTAGAAAATTTGAATGCACTGTTATATGTTTTCTAAAAAAATTGTTTTTAATTTTATGTTGTTTTGAAAGTTATAAAAAATTGAAATATTTTCAAGATGGGATGAAGTAATTCCATAAGTTGAAAATTTTCCATCATCAATTTATAGATTTTTTTTTTATAATTTACAAGAAATAGAAGAAGCCCCTAAGTTTTTCTTAGATAATAAAATAAGAGATGATATTGTGATATATCATAATAAACACCTTTGTAGTAGAAAAGAAATACTAGTATTTTCTAATAATTTTAAGAGCTAATAAGTTTAAACATAAAGCATTGTATAATTTAGAAAAAACTCACGAAAGAATTTCATTGGTAGAAAAAGAAATTCTTTTATAAAAGAAAGAATGAGATCATCTATGGAGCTACAAATAATAAAGCTACGTTTGTAAAAAAATATTATGTAAGTGGACTCATACAATAGTCTAAAAGTAATAAGAACTATTAGAGTTACTTACAAAAAATATTATGCAAGTAATAATTTTTAAATTTTTTTATAGTGTCGAATCCTTGCAAAAATTTGCGTTCTTGCAGTTTGATTTGTTTTCAATTTGCACGATTAGTTTTACTTGTTAATTTCAAAACAAATTAGGGATTTATTTAATAGAAATGAACAAGTTATATACATATTGAAAAAATTAAAAAAAAAAAAATCATAGGCTTAGATATTATTATTTCATTATGTTTCTCTCATTTTTGCTATATATAAATTAATATGCGATTTCCAAAGTCTTGCTAAATTTCTTGTGGTTCTTCTGCTTTTAATTATTTAGAATATACCCCAGTAATATCAAGCGTAGAACAAACAACTGAGGTTTTGATATTAGTTTAATGTGATGCTATGGCCACGCAATATTTAATTGAGATTTGGTACAAACAAGAAGAGGAAAGTGAATGTAGTTGAGATTTGACATATTTTGCAATTTAGGAAATAGATTGAGTCATAAATTTAGAAAGAAATTAAAAGAGATAAGAGTATTTGGTAAATATGAGTACTATGATGACATTTTATTTAGTCTTCAATTAAAGAAAAAATTATTTTTGTGGTGACATATTTAAAAACAAATAATTACAATTGTCATATTATAAAGAACAATTTTAGCACCAACCAAAGTGAAAAAATTTCATCTGAATTATTGATGATTGAAGTTAATATTTATCTCTATATAACATTAATATTAATAACTATTTTTATCTATCACAAAGTATTTATTTCTAAAAATCTCTTTTTCTTGTAGTATATGTGCCAGTGTACATATGTTTGTGTGTGTACACAAACTCACATATATAGGGGTATAATTGGCAGCTCCCTGACATTACATAAATTTTTACATTAATTCACAGCCCTTAAATTAATAATCTACTAAGAATTATAATTAAATAAAATAAATGTTGTACTAATTATGGTGTCTCAACACTTAAATTAACAATAAGAATGAAATAAATATGTATTAATTAGGATTTTTACTATTTTTATTTTTAAATCTTTTCTCTCCTCTTTTATTTAATGATCCTAATTAATATATACTAAACATTTATTTCATTTAATTTTGGCCTTAATTTATAGTTGTTCATCCCAAAATTGATCAACCATCTTTTATCTTTTCTATGAAAAATGTTAGTGTATAATCTTACCTACTATTTGATATCATTTGATAATAAAAAAGTTACTTTGCTCTCATCATTTGTTGACAATTTTAGATGGGTTTTTTTTTTTTTTGTAAGTTTAAATGCCAGTCTCAAATAGTAATGAATGGTTGATATCAAAAAATATATTTTGCCTCTATGTTTATTTAAAAAGATAAAATTATCTATAAAAATATCAAATTAAAAAATATTATAAGAATTTACAATAGAGTTTAGAGTATAATATATATATATATATATTTTTTTTTATTCTTTAATTTCTTTCACTTAATTGACTTTTTTCCTGTTTCAACTTTTTTATAAGCTAAATTAATCAAAAAATTTATTTAAATTAATTTTAATAAACCAAATTCACACCTACAAATCAAAATTTATCTGAATACCATCGCAACGGTGAAATACATTGTCAATTCAAATTAAATACATCAATTTGTTCAACCTAACCAAACTATGAAGTAAACAGAAGAGGGCCTCCAGGTTGATCCATTTGAATGTGAATGCCTTCAAGGGTTGTACATGGCCCTTTGTAGCCAAATACACGACCATACAAGGTCGCGTGTGGCCCTTAAGCAGCCAACCAACTAAATATTTTTTAAATGCAATAAATATAACAAAATATTTTTAAAATATTAAAAATATAAATTAAATTTATTATATTTTATTAATTATTTAATAATTATCTCATATCATATAAATCTAAAACTTTTCAATTTTACATCATATTTGATAGATTATATAAAAAATTGTCACATTTAATCATAGTTATTAATGCATAATCAATACTTTTAAAAGCATGTGTACTTTTGCAATGTTATCTTATTTTTTGTCAATTTTTATTTTATAAAACTATTTTTTGTTTCAATCAATTAACTTAAAAAAAATAATTTAAAAGTACATAAAATTTAAAAAATAATTTAATATTTGTCAATAAATAATGTATGTCAAATAAAATTTTCCTTTGATGATCTCCCTAAATTAAAAGAAATATTAACAAAATTATGACATAAACAGCTTTCAAAAGAAATAGTAACAAAATTATAACATAAACCGCATTTAAAAGCAGGACGTAAGTTAAAATTCATTTTAGATATTTATGATATATTATATAACTAAAATTTGTCACGGAGAACATATGGGAAATTGCATTACATTAAGTAATAATCATTTATTACATTATCTCAGTATAAAATTTCTGTGATTCATATTTCAAAATAAGAGACTAATGATCCACATAATATAAAATTAAACACTTAATACAAAGTCAAATTTATGAGATTAACAATTCATTTCAGTATTTGATACATACATACAGATTAGAGTAACCTTGAAAGCTACCACTACCACTGAAGCTGGAAACTGGAAGCTTGCATAAGTGGATGAGCAAAGTACGCAGTTAGTGTCAAAGCAGTGATGGCCAAATATGGAAATCGAATAAATTCCTTGTAGTAATCTTTGGGTAATATTTGACTGCCAGAGATAATAGCTGCAAACGGGATGACACTGGTTCGCCTCTTCACAACTTCGAAAGCTTCCCCATATCTTACAGCTAACCTCCTGTCCCCATTCCAAACACCGAACAGATGGTGTCCAATTAAACCAATGGATGCTGCAACTGCCACTGAATTCCCTATCCATAACGTGTGAGCCAAGCACCACATTACCTGCCCAACCATCTGAAAAGTACAACTAGAGATTGACTTACAACATCATATAATAAAGCTCATGTCTAAATCACAAACAAATTGAAAACATTTGATAGTTCACTCTCCATTTTGCAAAAACAGCACATGCAAAATCTCTTAAACATCGTCAATTTTCACCAGAATGTCACCTAACGTCACTGGAATGAACGCAAATTGGAAAATTTAGGTCAATGCAACTGCAACAGAATCTTGTACACAATACAAAAACCCAACCAAACCCTGTCCGTACTTTATTAAGTAGTTCTACTGGTTACTACCAATACTATATGATACAGGGCACCAAACATGATTGCATTGTATTGTATTCTAAACCATACTGTATTAAACAGTAGAATATCAGTGGTGTTAAAACTTTGGTATTAAGCCCTCTTAAATACACCTATTTTATACTAATTTATCCCATTAAAGTAGTTGGTATTATGTTGTGTTATATTAGTACAAAATATGCAGCAACATCAACTTGAAAGTAAAAATATGTCAGAATTTAGTTAGTCATTATCAATTTCTTATTGTACCAATTGAATGACCGATTGCCGATCAACTCACTGGTCACATCATCATTGACAACTATCACATCATCATTGACAACTATCTGGCACATTTTTCAATCCTCTATTGTAGCAAAGGGGACCTTTCTCTTCCTTTGCTTTGAGAGGATTGGATTGTACATCATTTTTGGGTCATTAACATTCAATGTGTTTTCATCATTGCAGTTGCTGCCTTGTTGGGATATCATCTTTGCTACTCTTCTCCTGGCTACACAACCTAGATCAACCTAAGAATCTCCCGAAGTGTGCAGCAATTAAGAATATTCATTGTAAAATCCCATGCTCCATTTTCAGATACCAGGTTGCAGATTGCAATAAATACAAAGAAGAACTTTCAACTCGAAACTATCTATTCTCCCAGAGGTTTTGTTGATTATGTTTGGTAAAGTTCTGCCATATCAATGTACTGATGTTTTTTTTCCTTCTGCTTTTATTTAGACCTTTTTTACTTTGCTTATTCTCCATCCATTGATATAGCATCTCTCTGTCCAAGCTTAACGTGTATCTAGAATTGTTGTATCCCAACATTTATACCTGGAGTTATAATTTTGTGGCTGCTCTTGTCAGAATTCAATAGTCATTTTGGTGCAAGTAACAGCCTTTGTGTAATTTCATTTACAATGAACAGTCAACAGAAAATTCTGTTATCCCAGGGATTGTAATGTTTACAAAAAGCAAACACACCATCTATCTGTTATTATCAAGGAAGGTATGCTCAAAAACCCCATAGTTTAGATTGATTTAATGTTTAAGAAAATAAGGATAGTTTTAAACAAAATGCAATGTCATCCTTTCCAATCTAACTTCATCGTACCATCAATCTATCAAACGTATGGCTAGATCATGATGATCAGATGATGGATATCATACCTGTGGGTGCCGGGTGATTCTCATGACCCCAGTTTCCCAAAGATGCATTTTAGGCTTGTCAACAGCTGCAACCTCTAATAGATTAAAGGTAGAAGGATAAAGGAAAAAGAAGGAAATAAAATTAGAAAGCCACACTAGTTGATGGACCCCAAAAGCATCTTGAAGCTGCCATAACTGCAGTCCATCGTATCTGTGGTTGATGAAGTACACCTGAATCAAAACCAATCCAAAAGTGAAGAAGTCCGCTAGAACGTATTTATAACATGCCTAATGAGGCTAAGAGCTTAGAACATGAGGTGGGACAATAAAATTTAGTTTGGGTAAAAGGTCTTTCTGCTTCATAATAAAGGATAGGAACTCACGACAGTACTAAAAGCTAACGGAAGAGATATCCCTGCAAATAAAACACGATAGGCACGGGGTCCAATAAGTTTTTCGCCCAAGTCTCGAAGACTAGCCAAGCCACTGTGGACAGTGGCAAAAATGAGAATGAGTACCAACATTATAACCTGCAATGAATGATAAGTTTCACTTTATCGAAACATTATTTACAACATACCCTTGCACAATTCTAAAAGTTACAAAGAGAAAATGAAAAAGAATATGAATATTTAGACAACCAATATTGTACATATTTACCATACAGCATAAAACTATGATTTCTACTCGCAACAAGCTACAGCAAATAAAGAGATCAAAAAAGACAAAACACATGGACAACCAGTGTCCAGGACTATAATAACCTTTTTTCACACACCACAAATTTCTGAAATGCTATAAATGCTACTCTTACATTGCTATTCATTTAACTTCTGGTTGCAAATCCTTTTTTCCATTCTATTAATTCCATACACACCAAAGAACAAGAGAGGGAGAGAAATAATGTTTCAATAAATACATTTTTTAAATTACTTGCTCTGTGAAAACCATAGCCATTTTACCATGTACTGCAGGCATGACCAAAGCATTATTATCAATCTGATTCTGCAATCAGTTTTTTCAAAGTACAGTATGTAGCAGTTCGGTTCTCAATTTTCTTCCAAAAATGTTATCTACCATTATACAAAGCATTCCACAAGCATATGCAAAGATTTGGTGGACAAACATGTAGCTAGTTTTTTCAACATTGAATCTCTAAGGTTCCACTAAAAATGGCGACAACACCAGCGAATAACCTCCCACTACCCCATATGGATACAACCATCATGAATCATCTCAACAATCACAGTAATGAATAAATTGAGATGAGTTAATTAGATTAAGTCCTCTGTATGTTACGTGTCATCCCAAAACCTATCTCCATTCATAATGAGATCATCTACACTGCTGGTAAATCTTCAAAAAATCACAAATTTCAATAATCCATTTGAAACCCACAGTACCGCTAACCAGCCATTTTTATTTTATTTTTTTCAATATTCTACATCCTCTCCCTGACATCTCCTCAAAGATTTAGCATCAAATGTTGCTCCATTCAACTTGTATTCTCATAAACGCTCCTCTGAATTAATTACTTTTCTTTCCAAAACTCAGATATCGGAAATCAATAATTGGAAGATCTCCTTCTAAGTGATCAACACTTTCTTTCCATTCTAACAAGGCTAAGATGAAATTCTACAATAACTTTCAATATTTGATGATGTTAAAAATTCGAAATACTGCCAAACAAATGAAATTACACTCAATCTCACAATTCCTTTTTCCTGGTAATAGTTAAAATCTTCTTATGCAATTCCAACAATTACTTACCTCGTGACGGTCTGAAAGCGCCGAGACAGCGTCGATAAATGCTTTCCCATAACCAGTAGAGTTATCAATCCAAGCCACCTGCAGCACCGCGAGAACAACTCCCAAAATAACGTTGAAATAAATCCAAGAAGATAACTTTTGATTCCTCAAATCGAAAGCTGCTGAGTCTTCACCAACCAAAGGCTCTTCCTCTTCCTCCCCGTCTTGAAAGACAGAATTCCTTTTGCCGGCATCTCTTGTGGAAGCGCGAACAAGAATTTTCCGAGAATTCAAAATTAAACATGAGCTGAAGGGTTTTCTAGCGGTTTCGATAGCGAGGACCGAAGTGGGTTTGCCGAGAAACGTTTGGTTTTTGGGTGCACAAGTGTTGGGAGAGTAAGAGAAGGGGCTGGAGACAAGAATACATCTGCTCATTTTAACCTCCCAAAGATTTTCGGAAAGAAGAGAGTACAGACGGGTTGAAAATAAAGAGAACAGTTCCTGAGCGTTGTGTTGTGTCGGGCTCGGAGTCAAATCCTATTATTTTTAGCGGCATCTGCAAGTTATCTAACAGAGTCATGCGTTCGGTATCCCTCCTAATCCGAAATAAAACATTATAGATTTGTAATTAACTGTAAGAAAAAATTTAATTCATTTATTAAATAATTTAATAAGACTGTCGACATTCAAAATTTTGTTTGGTAGATGTCTTTTCTGAAGTTTCATGATCCGACTTGGCAGGATGTATTAGTGCAGGACTAATGTTACTGTTCAGAAAAGAAAAATAAATATACAAAAAAGTTGTTAACTGAAAGTGGTTTGTCTGCTAATTTATAACAACATTTAATTTATCTCTTTAAAATTTTAATAATGATATATATTGATGTTAACTATAATACTAATACTTGCTTAATTAAATAGAAATTATGATAAAAATATTTATTATTGGTTATTACTTCTTATTGCAATAGTAGTGGTTGATTGTTGTTACTGTATAATGCAATATATGGAGTTTTATTATTTAATGAATCACTTTTATACCCAAATTTTCCAAGCCACGATATACCTAGTAGGATGTGGGGTTTATTAAGAAATTGTAAAAATATGATAAACTTGTATTTTTATTAATGTTGAAAATATGCTGGGGATTGCATTGCATTCAAAATAATCAATTCTAATTTAGATTTTTAAATCTAACTTTTGAAATAAATTGATAGAAATTTTGGTAAAAATAGATTGTAAGAGAATCACTTTGTAAATAACATTTTAATGTATTTACTAAATAAAATTTAAAAGTGTGTAATGCTTATCACAAGCTCAATGAGTTTGAGTACCTTATTTATAGATGAGCCGATATTTTGCAGAGGAATTCATCCTCATGCAATTAAAGGAATATATCTTTTTGAGAAATTAATGCGAAATCCTAGAATTTGACTATAATACATCTTATTTATGTTATATTATTTTTTCTTTTAATTTTTATATTAATCGTTTTATATTTTACGTTTGTATTTTAAATTTTATATTAATCATTTTAAATTTTTTATCTTATTTATTTTAAGTATTATATTAAAAATTTTAATTTAAATATAATATTTTAAAAATATGTAAGATATGTAGGATTTATTATAGTCAAAATTTTCATTTCATGACTTGGAGGGAATAAAACATGGGAACAATAACTTTACTAATGGTGTCAAAAAGATCAAGCGGGACTAGCTCAACGTGACTTGTGAGACATAGCTCTTATGGGCCAACCCATGACGAGGTCGGACTAGATTACGAGCCTACATACATATTTTTAAAAAATAAATAAATATATAAACTATTTCAAAAAGTTCGAAGGCCAATCCATAGTTAATTATAAATTTTTACTTTTAGGTCGACTTAAACTTATAACGAATCAAAGCAAGCCAAATTTTTATTGTTTATAGACCAAATTCAGACTGTTTGAGCCATTTGACACCTTTAACCTAATTTGTTATAGATAAATTTTAGTGTCACGCTTCAACTCAAAGGCCAACATATGACAACTGCCGCACACTCTCGAGATATACACAAGTAATGTGGAACACTTTTCGAGAGCCTACTAAACTTTTAAGAATCATGCACAATATTCAAATATTTAAAATACATACATATCATTATACTCAAAAATTACGTATAGCATATATAATTATAAAAGTATCAAAGAAGAGAATAAGTAAAATATTTAAATTTTAATAATATCAAAGATATATACATTATAAAGTATCAAAGTATTGTATAAAAATGTTTTACCAGTACATCACAAGGAACATAGGATGAGTCGAGAAGCTTATATTAAAGGAAATATAAAGCTAACTTTGCCCAAAATAAATAAATTTGGTTATTTATTATTATTTTTAAATAATATCTAATTAATTATTAGTAAATAAAAAGTGCAAGCCTTCAAAAAGTTAAAATTAGTTATTTATTATTAATTATAACAAGTTCTAATTGATTTTAAATAAACACAAAAATAAAATGCCTTAAAAATGGTTGAATTTAGTTACTTATTATTATTTTTAACTAATTTTTAATTAATCTTAAATAAATAAATAAAGAAAAATGCCTTAAAAGAATTAAATTTGACTATTTATTATTATTTTTAACTAATTTGTAATTAATTTTGATTAAGCTAAAAAATAAAAATTCTTAGGAAAAATTAATTTTTAATTATTTTTTCAAATAATTAATTATTTAAAAATTTATAAAATTTATTAAAAAATTTATTTTTTTATCTAGTGCTTGAAGCCTATGCATTCTTGTGTAACAAGTACATGTGCTTCTTCTCGTGTCGTGCAATAGGTGTCGTCACACCCTGACTCCAAGTAGTTGATACATGATAGTTATTACTTATATCCTATTAAATTGAAACACACTCTAAGAATATGCAAGGCAAAAAAAAAAAAAAATTTAAAACATGCAACATAAGTATAATACTATAATATATAAATAATAATATCAAAAATTATGATAAACTAAAATTCAAATCAAATTTTTAAGACCCAAATAAGTTTACACAACATAGAAGTCAACATTCAAAATCTATACATATTAAAATATAAATTATCTCATATAATAAATAAATTGAACGATATTATACTTTAGTGGACCCTGAATGTTAACTTGAGTGGAGTACATGAAAATTGAAAAGAATGTTCTATCCAAAAGTCAATCACTTTGAAAATCAAAACTTATTTAGTTAATCTGAAAATGTTAATAAACGATGAGCACATGACTATACTCAATTTTTTATTAAAGTAAGCTGGATGTATAATGTGTAAATATTTAATTTAATAAATATATATCAACAATAGACAAGATGATTATGTAGTTTGTTAAACAATCATGTTCAATACTATATCAATTTATAATAATTATATCAATAAAAAATACACTAAGGGGTGCACCGATATTTATCTATCAATCCTTCCTAATTTAGGTTTTATTTACCTATGCACCTTAAAGGCATGCATTAGGCTATATATTATAATTATAAAAATATCCAATATATACATATATATATATATATATATATGTTATGCTAGTCTAAAGCCACCTCACCATCATAATAATGCATAAAAATATAAATTATTTAACTAAACATGCTTAAAAGTCATTTAAAATCTAAAATTTAATACATAAAGATATTAATAATTTTATAAAATTTAGCTAACCAATCTTATAATTTTTTGTAATCAAGCATGTCTTAAAATGAAAATGTTAAATTTTCATTATATATATATATATTATTATTATTCATTTACTTTTTCTAGGAGAAAGATATTATAAATGTTCACTCACCAGTTCAAGGTAGAAGTTCAACTTCTCGTCAATTCTCTCACACAGGCAAATTCTTGTGTACACTATTTGAATTTATATGTGATATAAATAATTTTGCATTATTAATATAAAATTTTAAACATTAATTAAATGCTTGTAATATGCATAATGCATGCATTATGTGTATTATTGTACTTTATCAATAATTATTTAGGACATATATCCTAAAATATAATTTTGTACTAAATTAAGATGTTAAATATAACTCAAAATTTTCTCCTTAATGTTAGCCATTAAAACTTATGCCATATATTCAACTTCGACTTTTGAATTCAATCATTTATTGGCAAGTATTTCATACAAAAATGACATAAAAATAGTCCATATAGATGCGCATTTTTTAAAATTTATTATGCATTCATTTTAACTTTGATTCAAGTGATTCCAATGACAATTTAAAACTTTATAAGTCTAGTTTATAAAAAAATTATAAGAGACTTTCAGAAATTACATTCAATCGATATAATTTATTAAAAATATTTAAAGTTGTTAGATAAATAGTAATTTTTAATTTTCAGTATTTTATTTTAAAAATTTATAATAAATTTATTTTAAATTCAAATCCAATAAAACTAATGGCAAATTAAAATTTTATACTCTATTTTCTAAATCAAAAATAAATTTTGTAAAATCTTTTAGTTTTCAGATCAATGGATAAAAGCACTATAGCCATAAAATCAACATTCAATTTTATTTTACAACCCATGCCACAATATACCATTTACATACCAATTCTCAATCTATAATTACAAATTTACATCAATATTTCAAACAATAAAAAAATAAATTATAACATAAAGTTTAGATTTATTGCTTAATTCAAGAAAAAATTCATTTCCTTTCCCATTGCTTATTTTCCTCTTTTTTCCCCTTTCTTCTTTTCCTCCTCTTCTTTCTCCTTTCTTCTTTTTCCTTTTCTTTTTCTCTTTTTTGCTTCTTCTTTTCCTTCTCTTTTCTCCTTCTCCTTCCCGTCACTCCCAAAAACCACTAATAAACTTCTCCTAATTTTCTTCTCTCTGTATATTCTACTAAATATCAATTAAACTCCTATTTTAATATCTATTTATAAATATTTCTAACAACTATAATAAATCACTATTTAGATTCATTATATTAAGCTAATTAACTATTTGTATAAGTAAAATTCAAATATTATAAGCCTAAACTTCCAAACTCACCAAATAAGCTCATATTATAAAATACCCATACTCAAATCAATGCATATTTAAATAAATAATACTTCATATCAATAATAATTCATCATGAGTAAATTGTAAAATACTTCTTATAAATCTAAAATTCATGTCAATATTCTAATGCATGCACCTGCAAATGCATGAAATGCAGTTTATACAAAATGATCATTTTACCTCTAAGTCTAAGAAGTGATTTTACACGTGTGTAATACATGAGCTATGGCATATGGCACAAGGTTTAGATAAGCTCTCATTTCATATGCATAGGTATTGTGGTATACATGCTGCTTAATTTTAAAATTGAAACTTTTTCTTAATTTTTCACTATATTTTTTGACACCAGCGATTATACCTTGCGGCACTGGCCAAAATTGACTCCCTTTGCAATTCTATATTAGTATTTTGCATGATTGGCTTGCAAAATTTGAAAAATTTGGCCAATAATTTGTATACTTCTCATGCAAAACAACAAACTAACTACCAAACTAAACTACCTCTTGAAATTTTTTCCAACGAAAACAAAATTATAGGTTTTTAACAATGCAAATAAATGAAACAAACCACTTTTTTTTTTTTTTTTTTGCTAAAAGTTATTTATCAAAAAATTATTTGTTATTGAGGTGATAGTGTGAGAAGGCGTGCTTTGTTGTTGAAGGTGAAAGTGTAAGATGGGGTTACGAGGATAAAATTATTAAAGCTATTATTTTAATAAGAAACATTTAGAGTTAACGATAAGTATAAAAAGAGTTAAAATTAAGTTATTTCAAAAAATTTTTTCTTAAAAGTTCTCCTCTCTTTGCTCGATTTTTATATCAAATTCAAATAAACACCAATGGACACTGACTAATGAATAGAGGTTGGAGTAATCTTTTCAAAATATTAAAGGTCACAATGAAATATGTTAACGCATCTTAATATAAAATTAGATTTACTAAAGATTGACCATTTTCTCTAAAAAATATATATGTTTTATTCCTAGTGGATGTTGTGTTTAGAGGGACTTGTATTCTTTGACATGGTCTTTTCACTTTTGTCAGACAATTTAATTTATAACAAAGTGTGTTTACCGAAAGCATATTATATAATGCATTTATTGTCATCAGTTTGATTTTGTCAGGAACACATCCAC
The DNA here is from genome assembly GCA_032401905.1 of Swietenia macrophylla. Classification (NCBI taxonomy): domain Eukaryota; kingdom Viridiplantae; phylum Streptophyta; class Magnoliopsida; order Sapindales; family Meliaceae; genus Swietenia; species Swietenia macrophylla. The sequence continues at coordinate 5,492,998 of CP135582.1, forward strand.
TTACTCCAAGAACTTGAAAAGCACATTGGTTTCTTTTTGACAAAAATTGAATGAAGATGAAAACACGCATAAAAGTCACCTGCATAATTACATGAAAAAATTAAGATTTTTTTTGATAAAATATCCTATTTTAAATATGGATAACAATTTCGCTTGCAAAGTTGTAAACCTGCTAGTATCTGATTCTAATGGGATGGGTGCAATATGCTTTTTACGAAATTTAAGATGGGTTTGAAAAAAAATAAAAATTCATAATAAATTTGCATGAGTATGAGTGCGGATAAATATTCATGGGTATCTGTTATTGGTAGCTATCATAGCCCAGCCCACAAAAATAAAAATTTAGGCCCAATTTAATTACTTTTCTTTGACCCATTAACTTATATATATATATGAGCGTGTTGTGTGAATTTGGAATAAGTGTGCAGAAAACATGGGAGAAGGAAAGAAAAGAAGAGAGGAGAGAAAAAGAAAGGGAAAAAAAAGAAAAGAAAAAGAGAGAAGGGAATAGGAGATAAAGTAGAAGGAGAAGAAGAAGAAGAAGGAGAAGAAGAAAAAATTAGAGAAGAGAGATAAGGAGTTAGAAGAAGCATTTTTTTTTTATTTTGAGAAAAATTTATTATTTAGTATAAAAATTTTAGAAATTGAAAGTGATAAATAGATTTTGTTATGATAGTTTTACAGTTGAGATTATTGCTATTTTGAGTTCTTGGGCACTAGATCTATTGATTTTGAATTTAATAAAATAGTTCAATCAGTAAATTTTTCAGAAATTATTAAAAATTATATGAAAATTTGTAAAATTTTGAATAGGGGTAAAAAAAATACAAAATTAGAATAATTTTAGAATCAAAATAAAAATTTTATTAATTTTAGGGTCAAAATAAAAATTTTTAAAATATTAGGGTAAAATAATAATTTTTAATAATTTTGGGTGTTAAGTATAAATATTTTTGAGATATTTTTATAATTATTTATATTATAGAAATTTTTTTAGAATTTTTTATTAATGATATTTTTATTTTAGAAATTTTAAATTTTAGAATTGTTGTGTCAGATTTTAGCTAAATTTTAGACTGACACCTTGTTTATGTTTTATTATAAGTAGTATAAATTTGTAATTCATTTTAGTGAATTATGTTGATTATTATGAAAGATTACTAGATAGTGACTATAAGAAGGAATGAGATCTTTAAAATTTTAGTAAGTGCACACTTAGACTTAATCAAGTAGGTATTTCACGTATAATTGAGTATTTTAGTACAAAAAACTAAAAAATAAGGTATTATTTAAATTTTAAGAAAAAGAATTTTTCAGAAATTTGCTTATTGTATTATCTTATTTTATACAAATTCTTCTATAATTTTAAAAATTCAATTAAATTTAAATCATATTTCTAATATTGGCACTGTTATGAGTTAGTATGAATAAATTGTTTTGTTATTACTGTTTGTGGTTAAATTATTAAAAAAGTGTATGGCCTTTTGTTAGTATCGGTGACTATAGACCTAATTTTAATTCCTCAGTAAAAGTCCGTAAACTTGAAATTATGAACGACAGTTAATAGGTATAGAGCCTTTAAAGTACGCAAGCTACACATTTTTTCTTGGATAGTAGTCCTTGAGAATAATGCCTTAAAACTATGCATTACATATAGTGATAACCAAATTATATTGTTGTAAATAATCATCGTTTATATTTATTTTGCCTATTTACAGTTATTTATAATGTGATTAATTGGGAGTATAATTATTATTACTTTCATTTAAAAAACTTCAATTACGTGTAAATACTTACTAAGTTTTAACTCACCCTCTTACTTTTCAGGTTCATGTGGAGTTATAAAAAATAGGTGATATGGAGGAGATGGTGTCATTTTACTTGATATATTTTGAAATAATGATTAACAGTGTATATTGTGTTGTCAGAATACTATAAGAAGATGATTATTATTCAAATAAATAAAATATCTTAAGTTTTGATGTAATTGATATTGTGTGTCAGTGGTTGAAATTTCATGTGAAATATTGAGAGTGTTGTAAAATTTAATAATTACAGGTTTTTGTTGATATTACCAGTATATAGTAAAAACTCTACCGAAATGTTCTTAATCCTACCCTTTTATCTTAATTTATCTCATTAAATTCTAATTCATGAACCCTAATTTTGGGAGTATGACAGTAGTTATGAATATTTAATTTTTAAATATATATATTTTTTCCAACAATAAAAAGAAGAAAAGAAAAGGTTATATCGCATACATAAGAGATACTAAATATCAAATAATTGTTTTATATTTGAGTTTATGATGGATAATATTGAATGTATATATTTATTTGTATATATGTATGTATATATTAATTAAATTTTATTTTTTTCAATCACTATAATTTTTAGATAATTGAATCGAATTAAAAATCTTTTTTATACAGAAATTATACACCAAATTATATAATCTTAAACGTAAAAATAATAAAACCATTATTAATTTTGAAAAAAAGGACGAGTTCGTATATATTTTAGTCAATTACAAATGCATTCGTTGTTTACTTTTATAAGGAGCCTCTCACTTTTATGAAATCGATAGATTTACGCCTGTTACTATTAAGATAGAGATATGAATATGTGTGTATTATTTTGAACTTGATTTTTTTTCAATTTACCATGTCTTATTTTGTTGTAGTTTTGTAGTAGATTAATATATATTATGGTTAAATAGGTTCTTAATATTTTATAGAATTTTATTTTAGATTTAAATTTATAAAATAATTATTTAACTTTTTATAAAATTATTGTGATCAATTTTATTTTATGTTGATGGATTTAATATTTTGTATGAGTGATATTTTATTTTGAATTAATACTCAAGATTTATAAGTTTAACTACATAGGTTATAAGTTTAAATTGGATACTTATAAAAGCACAAGTGTAATTAAAATGACAAAAACATTTGCTAAAGATTTGCGGATATTTGTACCATTTGATAAATCTTAAGTATTCATTTTAATGAGTTTGGTAATATAAAATTAATTTGCTATAGATTTAGTATGGTTTTGGTATTAAATTTTTTGGTAACAGAAGTGGATACAAATTTAAAAGTTTTCATCTCAAACTCAATTCATTGCAATCCCTAATTTTAGAATCTCAAACTTAAAAGCATTTTTTTTTGAGTAAATAGTTCATTTTAGAAGTTCAAACATATTTATGACCTAATAAAAAAAAAACTCAATCTTAATCAAAAAAGTAATTTTTGGACCAAAGTATCCTTCTTTACAATATTTAGCTAAGAATATCTATTAAATATTGAGAATGAAAGCATGAAATTTTTATATTTTTTTCCATGTTAACATTGTCAATTATACGAATAAAATGTCCAAAGCATATGTTTTGTTCAAATGTATTTAAAAATGATCAAAGCATGTTACAATTTTATTAAGTAATTCAAATATTTATACATTTGATAATACACTTACATTGGTGTTATTTATTTCTAGTAAATTAACTAGTTCTTGGGGAGAATACACCACATGGGGATATTTTGGAAGGTCCCCAAATTTGGATGAAAGTCGATGTTGTTTTTGTGCCGTTAAGATTAATCATTAACATTGGATTTTAGCCATAGTTGATTTAATTGTGCGTAGAATAGAGTTGTATGATTTATTATTTGCCTCTATCTAGGACGAATTTATGACTAAGCACGTGATAGAGATGTGCTTGCTTCGCCCATCTTTGTTGAAATAGATTGATTTCTATGCTAGCAAACTAATTTAGTTGACAACAGGCTACTATTCGAGGCAATTTACTAGTGTAGGGGCGTGCCTTAGTTGGGATTATAAAGTTTTTATTGTAAAGTTCACAAAGTATATAATATTTGATTGCATGTTTGATTTTAGTCTCATTAATAGGAAAAGATGGCAACTACCTTGTGGTCAAAATAGATTTTGTAATATTTTGATATACTTACATAAATTAATAAATGATTTAATTAATGTTTTTTATTGATTTGTGTTGATTAATAACAATGTGTTTGATGCCTAGAAAACATTAAAATTTAATTTCAACAATGGAAAATAGCTTGCCAAAATAATTCTTTATGATTTATAACTAAGAGATGTTGGAAATATGCCCAAAAACCAATACTATCATAACATTCAGAGATATCATTCTTTTGTATATATACTTTTTCAATGAGTTATAAAAATATTTACAATTAATATAATAACAATTATTTGATTTTATGCTTGTTCAGTTACTATTATTTAATTTATATTTTATACAAAATGAGATCCTATGATGTATTATGTGTCAAAACTTTATCTGTAAGGAGTTATAGATACTAGTACATAGTTTTTGATTTAAATATAATCAAATCTATTCTTGATTAAGATAATATTATTAGGGATAATAACATTGCACGATTGATATTTTGTTGTTGTTACTTATTAATATACGATGTTAATAGTTAGGTGACGAGTCTCATGTTGTAAGAGCATGAGATAGGTAATACATTAAAGAATTTGTTACTTAATATAACCAAATGTGATGAATCATATGGGTGATTATTCACAAATAATGATTTATGATATAACCATATTAGTATATCACTATTCTTTTGACTTAAGATATCATGGTTGTCCTTTACATTGAGATACATCATTTATTTTTATATATCACATTCAGCTAGTCACGTCTGGTAAAAAAAGTTTGATGACAATGTGTTCTTATAATATGAGTATAGGTAATGATCAATGTGGAATTTTCTGGCTTAGATACTTAAGTTTGAGATCTTATATAGGATTATAATATGCAGGATTAAAATCTCTTACTATAGTACGCAGTTTTTAAAAAAAAACATAATGGATATGTGAATCCCATTTATGATTAATTTTTTGGTACTATGATTGGGCTAGGGGTTTGACGACACTATGATTTACACTTGATCAAGAGTCGGCAATAAAAGAACTTTATAACACATAAGTTTGATTATAATAGGTTCATTCGAAAATAAATTCTTTGTGTTTGGGAGGTCATGATATCTTACTAAAAGTTATTCATAATCATTAAGAACTTCGATTATAATGAGTTCTATCGAAGTAATGTAAATGAGTTTATATCTGCTTATGTCCAGTTCATGATAAATTTAGGGGACACATACAATAGTTAATAGGCCAATGATGGATAAAATATATATCATTAAATTAGCTAATAATTTTTTTTATTATAACAGAAATTAAAATAGTTCTGATATTTTGATTCAATGGCTATTATGCTACTTTAAATAAAGAATAAATTTTTTAGCTAAGGTGCATTAGCACTCGCAATTGTTAAAAATTTTTTTGTTAATTTTTGGTATATTGTAAATATTATTGAGGACTAAAGGAAGATGGATAGGGCTATGTTTTAGATTAATTAACTAAATCTTTGCTTAAGAAGTAGATAGTCGTGATTTAATCTCTTTTTAATGCATTGATGGCTTAAATTATTTCAAGTGTCAATGTCTCCATCAAGCAAATGTTTGATATGAAAGGTGAAATTAACAAACATTGCAAACAGATGAAGGGTGGAGATTTGATCACCTTTATGGTTTTGATGGTTCACCCATGTGATTAAAATAAATGGTTGTTATTTTGCCACATGTATATCAATTAATTAGTTTGATAAAATGAATAAAAATGTTTTATTTTCGCATTTAGATGCATTGAAAATTTGACCAAGATGGAGAATGAAAGCCATCCAAAAATCTTCTATGCCTTGGTGAGAAAGAAAGAAGAAAAGGAAAAATTTTCTAGTAAATTTTCCTTCCAAACAAACACAACTACACTTGGCTTTATGAATCCAAAACATAAGCTCTAAAGAGAGTTGTCTTCCAAAAGGTAATACTGTAATCATTATCAAGTTATTAACGTGTGGATATGCCTAGAGGTAAGTTGGAGATGATGACTATTTCGGATACCAAAAAATTAGATATAATTTCCTAATCTTTACTTTTATTGTTTAAATTTGTTTAAAATTTAAAAATTTATGTAATTTCAGTTTCGATCTTTTAGGAGTTTTTTCACACAGATCGTATGATGGTCGTTACTTCCAATAATAAAAACTATTTCATACAAGTGACACATAAGTAGTTTGTTAATTTGTTAGAAACAAGTAACACCAAAATAAGTAGATTCTCAATTGTACCAATATTTAAATTGTGTAACAAAAATATAACATACTTTATTCATTTATGTGCACGTTATAACAATCTAATTTTAGTGTTACAAATAATGAGCGGTATCTAACAACATATCATGACTATTCAAGTGACAAGAATGTCACTTGGTTTGATATTATCTTATTTGTGACCAATATTACCATATAATTCAATCCCTTTATCTTCAATATTTTAATTGAACATGAAATATAGAATATGTCATTTTCGTATAATTCAATTTTATATATTTTTTAATATTCTAAGTAAAGTAAACTTATTTTATCAAATGAAATCAATATCATATATTAATTTATTTGAGTATGACCATACTTTTTTAAAGTTTTACTTAATTAAAAGGTTTAAAATATTGCTTTCATTATATAGGAGGAATAAATCTTATTTTAATTACCTACATCTCTTTACATAAATTATGATATATTTAACTATTTTTTTTATACTCTATCGTATTACAGACGACGTTTGAAAATATTAAAATATATTATTCTCTATGTTAGAAACCATAGTAATCTTATATCCAATGATCACATATATTATTATTACTATAAAAATTACTTATAACAGTTATATAATGATTCACGAAGTATTCTCATGATAGATCGATCTAGTATATTAGTTTACTAATTTGTACTTATGTGTTGACTTGATATCTCGTATAATAATACATATATATTATTATTAATTACTACACATACTAGTCTCTATGTATTATTGTTATCTTATTTACAATAATAATTGACAAGAAACATTTAAAAATTATGTCAAATTAATTGAATCTTATATTTATTAAACATATAAATATGTAATAATGAACTAATCAAATAATATATATAAATAAAAAAATTTTATGATATAAATATATCAAATATCTAAAATACTATTAGATTTAACAATATACCAACAATAATATAAAATTCTAGTCATTTGGTCAAATATTTCTATTAAATGTCGAAAATCTTAACATTTGATAAAAATGCTCTCCGAAATATCAAAATTATTGACGTTCGACAGCTATTCTTACACAAATGTCGAGATTCTCAATAGATGGTAGTTAATCTTGACCAAACATTGTAAAGAAGGGTACTTTAGTATAGAAATTATTATTTTGGGTTAAAATTAACTTTCTTTTTTTTTTTAAGCCATAAATAAGTTTGAATTTTAAAATAAACTAGTTTTTCCAAAAAATTGAAACTTATTGATGACCCGAAAAAAACATAATTTTAACCAAAAATAATTTTCAACAAAAGTACTTTCTTTATAATATTTCACCAAAAACATCTGCCAATCTTAACATTTGGCCGAGGATATATATTATATATAAAATTCCAACATTTCAATAAAGAATTTTTTATCAAACATTAAGATTTTCAACACTTGAAAAAAAGAATATTCATCAAACATCAAGATTTTTGATATTTGGTAGACATTATTGACTAAATGTTGAGATTCTCAATTTTTTGGATGATAAAATCTACCAAATAACGAGAATTTCAAATTATAATATAAAATTTAGAAAATTTCTTCCTATCAACCTTGTTAATCATACAATTGAGAATAATGATTATATTGACTATATATTTTATTTGATTATATATCACGCAACTTGAATATTTATACAATTTAGAACATACTTACATCTGTTTTACTTGTTTCTAGTAAATTAAAAAGTTATTTGTGTTTAGGTTAATTGTATATCGTAAATAATCATTATAATAAGTTATCTCCCACTCTTAAAATAAAATTTAATGATTTTTAAACATCTGAAGTGTATATACTATTAAAATTAACGCAGAATCTATCAAAAATATTAAGTCAGTCATCTATTAATATATAAGTACATCAAGACATTAGAAAATTTGTTTCAACCGCGAATTAATTTTCACCCTCTTCTTCAATAATATCCATTAGTGAGACCAAAATCAAAAGAGCAGCCAAATGTGATGTACTGTATAAACCTCACAAGAAACACTTGATTGTCCTTTGCTATTGTTTAAAAAACAACTTCACACAATCGATTAGCACAACTAAACCCAATTCTGAGCTATATTTTAGTGCTGTTGATTGACATTTAACAGGCACAAAAGTAGCAGACTTCGAATCAAATTAGGTGACTTTCCACAATATTCCTATTTGATGTATTTTCTATGATAACTTGTTATTTGCTAGAAACAATACCAAGATTTATCATTTTATAAATATTAAATTGCATAACAAAATAGTTCGTTCATTTGTACACACATTATAACAAAATATATGATCAATTTTATGCTATTATATAGTTGATAATGTTCATATAAAGAAAATCTCAAAATTTTGTGTTAATCTAAAATTCTCAACATTTGATAAATATTCTTGCCCAAACATAGAAAATCTCAATCTTGGCCTAGAATATTCAACCAAATGTCTAAATTCTTGATATTGTTGAATATTTCTAACAAATTTTAAAAATCTTAACATTTCACAAAAATTCTCAATTCCCAAAATTTAGTAGATATTATTGGCCAAATGTCAAGATATCTCCATTGTTTTATATCATCCCTCTTGTGAAATACTTTTTACATCTCCACTATTTGCAAAGGATTTAACTAGATATTCAGATCTTTGTAAACGAATTTATCCATCAAAGAGACCATTCTACTACAATATGATTCTAATAATGTTTTTGTAACACTTCTTGCGCAAATTGGAGATTAGCCACCGAAATACTGGATGGCCAAACAAAGAAAGATGAGTTTGCGTCTCAATATGAACTAATGCATTTCTAGTTACTTAAACAAACCTACTGCAACCACAAAAGAGTCTTCAATCATCTGATAAAATACACAAGGGATGAAATGTATGAGTGCCTGTAACAGAATAAAAATGTTAAAAAAAAAGGACCTTTCTCCTATTAAGAATATGATACAAAGAATAAGCATTAACCATTATACAATCAGCAGCAGGGAAGCTACGTAAAGCAAATTACAAGCTTCTGCAACGAACCCAAAACTCCATACCAGATTAAACCAAATATTCCATGATATTCAACTGTACCCATAAACAAAGAAAATAAAAATGAAATGGAAAAAATTTAGAAACTTAAGGCTACCCTTCATAAAAATAATCAATACAGAAAGCAACCACCCCATGTATTAAAATTACATATAGAATACAATGGCATTTAACCTTCCCTGCACTCAACCTATGAGACATCCATGGGCTTCCAGAACAATATAAACCCAATAAAAGGAAATTTTTGCCCAAAACAATAACCAACAAAAAAAGAAGAGAAAAAAAGGGGAAAACCCAAAAATGGCAACAGCCAGTGGACAATAGATTTGACTTGGGAAATTAAAAGAGAAGGCAACACAAACTAGTAGCAAGGCACATTCTGCCGTAGAACAGCCTAACTCAGAACAATTACCATCCTGAACTGCAACCCAAAAAGCGGAAGCTCCAGTGTTATCCCATGTTACGATTATCTTTGGGATCTTGGATCTATGAAGCTCAAAGCGTTTACAAGCCAATCAATCTTTTAGGTCTTATAGGACAAACCTGTTCATTGAACCAGGCAAACGCTCCAAACCTGGCCAGTAACTTGGTCTCTCTGAATCATTACTGAATGAATTGAATAAGAAATGAACTGCAAATGCAAACCAAAATTTTGAACCATCAAATATTCAAAGATCCAGTCATGAAGTGGCAGCAGTAGATGCTTTCTCAATTTTTTCCTTCTCAATCTCTACTCTCCTCTGATCAGCATGCTGGGCAACACCATTTGCAAGTGCATGATAATGTAAGTCCAGTGTCTGTGTAAGGTTTTGGAATCTTGATGGATCTGATGCTTGCATGGCTATGATCCATGGAGCAAGGAGGAAAGGAAAAAGGTAAGCACAATATCAGTGTACTAAAACAATCAGAAGTTTGAGCTAAAGCACATTATTTGTCTTACCTTTAATTGTATCTACAAAGAAAATAAATGGATCCACTTCATCAATTGGTGATTGCAACTCTTCATCATCGCTGTAATCATCATCTGAGTCATCGTCATCCTCATCATACGGGCGGAAAGACCTTGCCTGAAATTTCCAAGTGACATGTAATGATCACGTAAAAGGTCTAAAGCGTATTACATAAATAAAAGAAAATGAGGGAACCATTAAAAACACAAACCAACGATACAATAAAGTGTAAACCTTGTACCATGGTTTTAACCACCCTCAATAAGCTTGAAACAACAATTCCAAAAGAGATTCATTTCAGGAAATGAATTGTACAATGCCCAATCATAAAATTTTGATCAATACAAATTTCTTTGTTTCTTCTCAAGAAATAGACTAAATGCAAGCTGAAAGGGAATAGAATAGGCATTGTGCTCTAAGAATCTCAAATGGAATAATATTCCAAATCTATATGTTTGATTCAGCTCTCTCTCAGGTTTAATGGTTGGAAAGAAACAACTGTATCTTTAGCTCATGGAAGAATTAATACCAAAAATAATCCAAAGAAGATAACCTAAAATGAGTGCTTCCCCTTCTAGGTGTGTTATGTGCACGAGGGATGGCGAAACAATTAACCAAGTTTTTCTTCATTGTAAAATTGCATTTCCTCTATGGACCAAATTATGCAATGAAGCAAAGATTACCCAGATCACTCAGCCTTTGTGTGATGCTTAGTTAATAGAGAATGTTTGGGGTTTTGGAAAAAGTAGAAGGCTAGGACTTTATGCAAATTTGCCGTGCTTGCTTTATTATGGGTGGCTTCAGAAGAAAGAAATAGATGTGTCTTTGAAGAAAGTGAGAAGGTGTCAATGGGTTATGGGACAAAATTCATTTTCCTGCTTCTCTTTGGGCCTCGGCCTCTAAGAATTTCGAAGACACTTCCCCCTTCTTCATCAATCTCAATTAGGAAGGGTCTTGGGTTGGGTTAATTTTGCTTTTGAGGCTCTCTAAATTCTTATTTTAAAAAAAATTTCTGGGAGGGTATATTGTCTTGGGTATACAACTATTGAATACAATTTATATATAATATAAGTACTTTATGCAGACCTCTAGCCCATTTTGTATTTTATTCCCTCTCATTCTCATATATATATATATATATATATATATTGTTTCCTATAAAAACAAAGGAAACAACTGTAACTTTAAATGAGAATAGAGAAGAAAGCATAGCTGCACCATACAGGAGAGATGATGTATTTTGCTTTGCTTCATACATCAATTTTCAAGATTCGTTTAAATTTTGGTATAGATTGATAATAGCCTCGATTAGGGAAGGGAGGGATCAACTCAGTGTATTTTTAAAATGTATATTTGTAGAGAATTAGTTGCCCTCCCTTGTTTGTTGTGGTCTTTGTGAACATTTAGTCTGCATAAGTATCTCCTTTCCCTTTGAATTTACTAATACATTCTTCTGTGATTTTACCAAAAAAACAAAAAGAAAAAAAACAATTGTTTTATCTTTTATTTTATTTGTTGGTCAACCAAATAATGAAATGGGCATTTCATAGAGATGCATGTTTTATACCAATGATTCTAACAAACCACTACCTTGAAAAAAACAAAGTACATATATATACACGCACCTGCGCAGCTAATTTTTGAAGTCTAATGCTGTCAGCTTCGTCACCATCCTCAGCATTGTCACCCATTTCCTTGTCAGATCCATCACCATCATCATCTTCGTCATCTGTTGGGTAACCATCCATATCATCATCATCTTCAGCCTCTTCTTCCTTTGCAGCTTCTGTCAAATTGAATGCACAAAATGCAAAAAATTTAAAATGTTATTTCAATAACATAAATAGGAAGGTACAAGGATGGAGAGAGAAACCTGCAACTTGATCCTTGTACGCAATTAGGAGATCAAGAGTAGCCCTGAAAACACGCCCCAAAGCCTCCCCTGGTAACTGATCCTCAGGAAGTGCAAGCAGAGATGTCAATCCCAAGCAGCAGACTTTCTTATCATGTTCCCTTCATCACCAAGATCATTAGCATGACACATTCAGACCTTTGCTGATGTAAAAAGTTCAAACTAATGAAAGATGAGTACAAATAGTAAGCGAGAGAAGAACAACTCGATCTTTTCCAATCACCTTTTAAAATTAGCTCGCACACCACTCTTTTTAACTTGTTGCAACATCTGGAACCAAAGATTAAATATTTCAGTTGCAACACCAAGTTTGTGCAATACGCCAAGCGTTAAAGATGAATTGTAGTAAAGTGCATCTGCTATCTGCACAAAAGAAGCCAAAAGAACTTCATTAAAATTATTATGCCAAAACACAAATCAACGTGACTAAATGTCAAAACCACTGAAATATGATTCAAAAAGTATCCTGACAAGTATGTGCTGATATAAACATATTCATTTACAAGGGACATCATCTTCTTTTTGAAGAGACTTAAAAACTTTACATCTTCTGTTAACATTATCTGAGCAAAACCAGACAACTTTTTTCCATAATTTTTTCTCTTACTTGCATGGTCATGGATCATTGAACTGGAATTAAATTGTGTCCATGATCACTCTGGAAGGGGATATGATGGCTGGATATGCATAAATGGGATAGATAAGTGGTCAATTCCAAAGTTTAGGATCAATTATTGCATATTCTACTAAACCAAGCACCTCATAACCTATAAAATAAGAAAACCATTTATAGCTAATTGCAATAGCAGGGCAAATAATGGGTAAGGACAAGTGATATCACTTGAGGTCAGAAGGATAACTTATAAACACAAGAAAAAGAAATCAGAAGCCAAGCATTAGTAAATGCATAAGTTGAAAAAAATCCTTACAGGCAAAGGATTAAAATAACATATTCAGGGCAGAATTAGGTAACACCTGAAAACTTACCACTTGCATGAGAAGACATTTCAAATATGATTTTTCAGTTCGACGCAACCGCTCAACTGTGATTCTCAAATATGGCTCAATATACTGATCCACCTGCCCTTTACAGTTCTGGAAAACTACTTCAATGAGCTTTGGAGCTGGTTCAATATCACCATCCTCCAAATTTTTATCTCCCATGACCTACAGTTGAAAAGAAAAAGAATCATATGAATGAAAGGAAAGGTTAGGTAAGGTTGGAGAAGCTTACAAAAATCATATTTTTGAAATAAACAAGTAAATCCCTTCTACAATTCAGCAAAGTAAAATTTGAACAGCAAGCTTGTTAGTGGAAATGACTCACAGATGAAATCATATTCCAAAGGCTTTGCTGGTAATCTGGTTCCTTGCAAGCTAGGAAATGCACAGTTCCCCTAGATATATAATTGTCCAATGGAACCAATATATCTGCATGAAAATGAAATTCACATGCAACCAGTTACGGGAGAACTACATTACAAAAACTCTATTAAAAATGCACCAAATTTGATATCAAAGATAAAAGAGAACACATCCTATGGAGCAATTATTGGGATCAAATGAATCAGGCCATCTCCACAGGGGAGCAGAACTCGATACAGATAAGGGGCTCTTCAATCATTTTGCAAGCCCCATTTTTGTTTTCATAAAATGAAAACAGAAAGGATACTTGTTTGGTACGTATTTTCATAAAATAATATGCAACAGATTGTTTCCACTTTTTAGTTAAAAAGTGAAAATGCAAATTTTTATTGTTTCCCATGAAGTTTGGAAGCATGTCTCCAACATTCTTCTTCCTCATATTCTCCTTTATCAATTTATTTAACAATTTTAAAATTACAATATTTTTATGATAAAAAAACACAATTCAATTCAACATTATTTAAAAAATTAAAACTAATCAAATTAATTTAAATAGCAAAATTACATATGATAAAATTTATTGATAATAAAAATTTCAAAATAGTTTGACTAACATGTCCTCATATTTTAAAAATGCAAAATGAAAATATCTCAAACAACATTTTTATTTTCTACCAATCGAAAAACAATACCAAATGCACCCTCAGTCTCCCTGTAATTATGGTCTACAACCCAACATCCAGAACGTATATCATTATTTTAAAAAATGCCAAATCAAAATATCTCAACCATCATTTTCATTTTCATTCATGTTTTACAAAACCACCAATCCCACTAATCATGATCTACATCCCAAAATTCAGAAAGTATAAACTTTTAAACTGCAGGAAAAACAATAATGCTGTTCCTAATTAATTTGCTGTGGCAGCTGACATTAATTATTAACTCCTAGTGAATTGAGTCCACAAACAGAAATGATAAGCAGCATAATGTGCCTCAGCTCTAATGAACAAGGGTTAGATACAATAAAACCCCAATTGGTTACTGCATGTTACCTTACAATTTCTGACAATCCTGTTAGATACTATTATATTAATGCATGCAACTAATGCACTAAAACCATTTTGGGAATGCACACCTCAGTGTTGCTGCAAACAAATAATTTAGCTAACAGCTATTGAAAAAAATATATATATTAGCAAATTTGGATAACAAAGGACAAAAGAAAAGAACAGAAAAATTGTTAACAATTACCATAAGAATACTCAACAGCATAAAGAAGTCATTGCAATGAAAGCCAATCTTACTTGGAAAGAAATCAATAGCCCAATCTGCCAAAGCTTCCATCATCAAAGGCCAAAGGCTCCACATATCCAAAGATATTGTAGGAGAAAAGAAGGTCATGTATGATACAATCTCCAAAACTTCTTCAAAAACCTCTGCACAATATGCCAGAAAGATGTGCTAAACGATTATTGAATCTTAGACATGTTTGCCAGAACCAGAACAAATGCAGTAAGTATATTCAAATTACAAATTTTTCAGTAAGCCCCATAAGATCAATTTGCAACTCATCTGAAGTTATATAATAGAGATGACAGTTTTCCCTTAGTGATTCATTATCTGTTATAAAATTTTGGAAATGCTTCACATTGCAATATGTTTCGAACAATAAAATCAACTTCTTAGCTTAGTGGAGTTATTTTTTCCAACGCAATTGTGCTCCTCACAAGCACAAAGAGAATTGGTGCTTTCGAAATTTGTTTTAAAAAAAAATGACCTATATTTGTAGTTTTAATTTGAATGCACTTTCTGAGCTATAATCTAAAAACGAAAACATAGAAAACATTATAGTTATATTTAGAGAGATGAATGCGAGACAAAATGAGAAAATGGTGAAATACCATTTTTCATTTTCAACATATACCTTACAAACAAGATTTTATCATTCCTATATTTGAAAAAGGAAAAGAGTGTTTGAAAACAATACTAAACACCCACTTGGCATCTCATGATGTTTAGGAACAATACACAAGGCCTTAAAACAAAGTTTGAAAATAAAGATTTAAGCTGGAATCCTGCTTATGATAATTATTGGCTCTGCTATCCACAAGAAATGGGAAAATACTAATATAAAATCAAATGAATTAGTATTCCAACTTTGTTGCCCTTTTTTCTTTTTCTTTAATTAAATACCCAATGTCTTTTTGCCTTATTAAGTTCACCGAGTTCTAAAGTGTGGACTACTGCATTACTCTACAACCTTGATAGTCAAGAAAGTTGTGGATAATATCTATCTCCCTATGATCATACAAGGTGTTAACTTTAATAATGTTAGGGCAGATAAAGCAGCATGGCTAAAGTTCCTTTTAAAGTGAAGAAGTTGATTTGATCCATTGTCCGTGGAAAACTCACTACTAATGACTTCAATCACAAAAGAAGACCAAGGACGCATATATCTCCCAACTATTGCATTATAAGCAATAAAAATTCTTAAAATTTAGATCATCTATTTCTGAAATGCTCTTCTGCACAGTTCTTGTTCACAAATCTGCTAGAGATTTAGTCTTAGATGGAAGTATATACTCTTGCTGTTCATTTCAAGGAAAAACTTGCTTCAGCTGGTAAAAGTACAAGGCTTAAGTGTGTGTAATGGGACTGTACAGACATGGCTATCTTTTGGATCAGGAGAATAGAGAAAAACAAAAGAATTACCAATGGTTTGAAGGGAAAGATTTATCACCCTTTTGCAATAAAGTAAGGTTTGAGTCTCTCTTCAGGCTTCTAAATCCTGGGAATTTATGTCTGCTTCTTTTTCATCCTTATTAACTAGGAAGCAGCATTACAAGTAATTAATGAAACTATTTTCGTGTAACAAAATGTTTCTAGGTTCTTTTGTTGACCTGTGGAGCAGAGTTGAGCTCTACATTTTGTATAATTTTCTTGGAGCACACTTGGTCCACAAAAGAAGACCAAGGATGCATCTATCTCCCAACTGTTGCATTATGAGCAATAAAATTTAGATCATCTATTTCTGAAACGCTCTTCTGCCCAGTTCTTGTGCACGAATCTGCTAGAGATTTCAGTTTTATATGGACAGATACTCTTCCTGTTTGTTTCAAGGAAAAACTTTGTTCAGCAGGTAAGTGCAAGGCTTAAGTTTAATGGGACTCTGCAGGCATGTCTATCTTTTGGATCATGAGGATAGAGAAAAACAAAAGAATTATTGATGGTTTGAAGGGAAAGATTTGTCACCCCGTTGAAATAAAGCGAGGTTCACATTTCTCTTCAGGCTTCTATATCCTGAGAATTTATATATCTGTTTCTTTTTTCATCCTTATTAACTGGGAAGCAGTATTAAGAGTAATTAATGAGACTATTTTCATGTGACTAAATGTTTCGTGATCCTTTTGTTGAACTGTGGAGCAGAGTTGAGCTCTACCTTTTGTATAGCTTTCATTACCTTTCAGGTCTCTTGCGGAGCTTGTCTTCTATTTTGATCTTGTCCCCCTTTTTGGAAATCGCTATGATATTTAATGGAAGTTCATTTGTTTCTTAGCCCAAAAACTGGCAGGAGGAGGGGGATGGGTGGCTGTGGCCCCAATAAGCCACAAAACTTAGACCTTGACCTCTTGGTCAAAATCCAAAGGTCTAACCACTAAACTCAACCTGAGTACTAAAGTTAACTCCTCCCAATGATACGATAAACTACATTGACGGACAAAATACTAAATATACAGTGCAAGCTTGGTAGATGAGAAAAAAAATAACAAAAAATTGGAGAAAATGACAAGGTGCAAAACGAGCAGGATAGGTGTAATATGCTTACCTTGGCCATCAGTTGTCAACATTCTACGCATAATTGGAAGCAAGGTTGGCTCAATTTGGACAAAAAGGTGAGGAAGCCGGCTAACTGATTCAAGAATTGTACTTATAGCACGCAGACAGCCAACTGCAGCCAAAGCACCAGGATCATCAGCATCCTCATCAGCTTCAGCAGTATTCATGCACCTCCAAAATGCAGCTGCCTGAATATGAAGCCAACAAAGAGAGCACCAAACAGAAATAACATGACTGCCTGTAAAACTATAAGATAAAGCATAAAAGCATGCAATACCAAGTAGAGAATCACAAACAGAAATAACATGACTGCCTGTAAAACTATCCGAGAAACAATAAAAGCATGCAATACCAAATTCTGGCACAATCCTAGAGCGTATGGCGCCATTTCCTCTCCAAATTTGTCAACTATGGTCTCTAAA
Source organism: Swietenia macrophylla (assembly GCA_032401905.1). NCBI lineage: Eukaryota > Viridiplantae > Streptophyta > Magnoliopsida > Sapindales > Meliaceae > Swietenia > Swietenia macrophylla. The sequence continues at coordinate 5,510,690 of CP135582.1, forward strand.
GTGAAGACAAGATCCTCATTCTCAACCTCATTCATAAGTTTGAAAAATTCTGCAATAAGAAAGGTGACAACTCTGTGGACAAATAATAAAGGAAATTCTAATAAACAAGCACTGCAGAAGATTTCCAGGAACAAAATAAAGTCTGTTAATAGTACAGAGCGAAGTTTAGATGCAGCTTACCATCAAGAAGTTGAGGAAGGATTGGACGAATCTCGCTCAAATCTGAATGGTGCACAGAATTTTTTGTCAGTTACTGCTTTAAATTTTAAACAAAGGAAGGATACAACAAAACACACAAATGTATGAGTGTAAATGAACATTGACAAATGAGTAGCTGCATACCTCTGCAAGCTTCAACAAATGACCGTAATGCAAATACTGAATCAACACGAACAGGTAGTTCTTGATCGCGCAAACCAGACACCACACTGTGCAATGCTTTATGAAAATTGCTCTGATCAGAGAAGTTGATATGGGCATATTGTCCTGCTACCCATGCCGCCTAACATACAGGACACAAAATGTAACAGAATGGAGATCACTATTCATACAATTTACAGCAGAACTTGTGCAAAGAATTTTGTCCTCTACAACCAAAATAATAAGACAAATCCGAGTAATATAAAAACAATCACAGACTGAAAACCAGGGAAAACATGGCAGATGAACAAACACATAGAGTAGCAACAATGACCATAGAACAGGGTGATAACAAACCAAGAGAACAGAAATGGATGCAGTTTTTTCTTTCTTTACTGACACGCAGAAATGGTTGGCATTAATGACAAGTCAGAATGGAATTCCCATCAAACGTCAAATGAAACCAAGAATGTGAATACTGCTCTTGTTATTTCTTTTGATCCGAGAATGTTACTATACTGAGCAAACCCATGATGCTTGACATTCATGTAATCTTGCCCCTGCCATTAGATGGCATGGGCATCTTGTGGATAAAAGATTTTCAAGCAAGAAATTGCAAGTGCAAACAAAGCGCATAGAAATGATCTGTTGATGTATTAATGTATTTGCTTCTGGGACAACAACAATATGGGAAGCTTAACTAATTATAGTATCATTCATAAAATGTAAAAGATTAAATCTAATTTTGGTCCCATCAAGTGTATCACCATTTTGATTGCAACAATCTCAGCCTCGAATTCCTCCAACTGGTTCATTAAAAGCCTATTATGAGTGACATCTAGACTCAATGCCATTTCTTTCAAACAATGACGGCAAGATGGTGTACCAAAAATGGGAACAATAGTTTTATTTCTAGTAATATATAGGCTTCCTGCAATTTCAGTCCCCACAAACTGTAAAAGCAATTTCAATCGAGATGATGTCAAAATTCCAACTAGTGTTGCAATATAAACCTTCCATTTTTAACATCTAAACTCAACATACAGAAGATGCATAACCAGTCATGTGAAATACGTGTGTTAAAAGGGAACACAGATCTGTCACTCAGCTGACAGCCAAGCAAAAAGCAAAAATGACTCTCACTCACTCCACACACAGTAAGAATCGTAAGAGAGCATTAGAAAATGGAGAAGAGAGAGACATTTAGGAGAACCACAAATAATTCTCAGATCCATACCTTTTCCACACATCTAAAATTAAAAATCTCAAATACTGTATGCAACACATATGATTGGAAAAAAAGACATGATGATCATATATATGGCCTTCAATTATAAAAGTATTAACTCTTTCTTGGCATCCAAATTTATGCCAAATCTTAAGTCAGTGCCAAATTTAACAGCACAAGACGGAAGATTTCTGCCACAGTTGTGATAAATATCCAACATCCATATTGTTGAAATTCATACGGGAGAAACTAAGTTAAAACTCAATGCAAACTATGCAGAGAGTCTATTTCAACCTAATGTGCAAATAAAAAATATTAGAGAATATCCCAGCATAACACTTTATCATTGCATGGCATCAAACCTTGGCTCTGAGGTGACCAACAGGACTGCTGAACTCAGGGAACACATGTTGCACCAACATGCGCTCTAGTTCAGATTTGTAGGGTTCAGTTTGTTTCAATTTGTCACAAAGAGCTCCAATAGCAAGCAGTGCACCATCTTTCTGTCGATATGGTTTATATTCCAATGGTGCTTCATCATACCTGATCAAGAACAACACTCCAAAAAAAATGACGATTAGCTTTCAATCATACTAGGGCACGTGGTAGACCCAAAACATGAAACAGTACCTCTTAAAAACTCCTACAATGAATTGAATAAACTTTTGAAGATTCTCTTTTCCGCGCTTTCTAACCAACTCACTGACAAAATCCATGGATGCAGTTCTGGGACTATACAAGTCTTCGATGATATCTGCAGCAAGGCAATTGAATATATATAAAACCTTTCCCACCAAGGCTTTCAAACAAATGAAAGCAGATTTCCAAAACTCACCATAACCCTTTCTCACATACTCATGTGGGTCTTCATCCCAAAGCTTTTGGTCATTGTCATTGAAGCACATAAGAGGAAAAACTATTTCAAAAAGGAGGATATCAAGTTGTGGTTGCAGCAAATTGTACGTACTATTCTTTGAAATGCTGCAAAAGAACAAGAAGGTAAATTAACAGTTAACAAAATTCTTCCACTAAGAGTAGTACAACAACAGAAGTAGCTACGTATGAGGTAATTAAACAATTCAATAATAAATATCTTGACAAGGTGCGCAATCTTGGAGGAAAGATAAGAAAGTATTCAACCCACATCCTAGATAAAAGCATCACAAGTGAAACCAAATTTGTTTTTCTCCTCAAATGGACTTAAGTTACCACAATTTGAATAACTATCAGTATTGAATTACAAAGGGTGTTTCATTTGTTTTTGAAAACTTGTGATATGCATTTAGGAATCATCTTGTGAAAATAGTATTCATAAAACACAAAATACACGATTCCACTTTTTAGTTATGAAGTGTAGGCAACTTTTTGATGTTCTCCTTGTTCTTGGAAAATGACTCCCTCTCTCTCTAGTAATGAAATTATTGAAATTCAATTCTTCATTATATTTATGCCAACACATTTTACAATTCTCAATTTCTTAATAAAATTTTCAGAAAATACTACCCAAGTATTTTCAATTCTGAAAACATTAAATAAAAACACCATTTTCTTTTCATTTTATTTCATTTTATGAAAATAGCAATTGACAATCAATATTAATTTCCTTTTAGAGCTAGAAATCCTTCATCTTTCCCATTATAAATGAAATATACTCATACAATTATAAAATTTCTAAAAAGAACCACGCTTGTCGATCCTCAATATTGTAATAAAAAGGGCGAAAGAATCATTCTTTTCAGAAAAGCATAGAAAATATATAGTCCAAAATGAAATAGAAGAGAAATAGATTATGCTAACATAGCAAGGTTTCATATTAATATCTAGATAAATAACAAAATGAGTCTTCAGCTAGTTCAAAACAATGATGAAGTCCAGCAACAATCCCTATTTAATATATTCAGTTTTCACATTACAAAGAAACAAATAAATCTATGTTGCAAATGCAGACAGGTCTGTAGAATTAGATGCAGTCCCGATACACTAACTAAAATCCTGTAACCCACATTCAGCAATGTTTTATCTAAGGTCTCCTTTATTTATTCCTGATGACTCTAATGCAGAACATATACGCTAGAAACAGCCATTCAACAATCCAAGACCTGCATATTTTGGGATATAGTGCGGAAATTTTCCAGTCCAGTGTGTATCTTATACATTGAGGTCAGTTAGGCCTTCGACATTACAAAGAGTTGCAGCCAAACCGTAGGCTTTATTTTCCACCTACTTTTGGTGCTTCACTTTTCCCACTATCCTAATGACATAAGGAAAAAAATTTCAGAGAGAATTTGATCATTGAATTGACAGTTTTCTGATACCCATAAATCATTATCTTCCTATTGGCCACAATGTTAACCACTTATTTGTGGATATATCAAAATTGAAAATTTTGGCAAATAGGTTAACTAGCCAAGAAAACATAGGCAAGAAAAATGCTTCTTACCTAAACAAAACATAAAAGTTCAGACCTTCATAATTCAAGTCCAAGAATGTGATAGGTAAAACCGTGCAGAAGAAGAACTTATTCAGAACTATCCTTCCTTTGCATCGCACATCAAAAACATCACTTCATTGCTTATTTACCCAGACTTACAGCCTTAAGGTATTGCTAAACATTTCCTAGACCAGTGTCAATACACAATTTTAATTACAGACCCTTATAGTACAATTCACTGATAAATAATGTTACCAAGAACGTTTGCTTGCAGGAGAAGAAGAATAAAAAACAAAAAGTAGAAATATACAATATATTTGAACAATATTGCATACCTATTGCTTAGATATTGAAGAATAAGGTTGGTAACTCTGTCTGGTAAATAGCCACCAACACGGATCCTATTCAATAGATTTAAGTGGTACTCCAAGATCTTGCCAGCATAATTCTTCTGAAACATTTGGGCAAAAGCTCTGTTTTCTGGATTTTGAAGTTTCAGATCTCCAAACCTTAACACAATATAGGTGTTTGAATGACCAGGATAAGTCATGGATAAACATCGCTATGCAAGGATTACACTAATTATTCAAAATTTATTCCAAATGAAAGAAATTACCTAGTGTAAAGCCTGTTCAATATATGAACCGTCCATTTCTTCACCTTCCACCAACCCCATGATTTTCTTAGCTCAGGATCAGCAGGTTCACCTTCCGAGGGAACGGGCCTCTCCAAAACATTTAAGAGAAGAATCATCCAAGCATTGAACATATTCGGATCTAAAAGCTGTTTTGGTATCTCCAACTGAAAAGGACAAAAAAAACTAATAATTATCTGTAAATTGTAACTTCTTTCTCATTGATGAAAGAATATTTTAAGCACAGCAAGAGTTGCTCAATACATATGAAACTGCAATAAAAAACTTTCATAACATAAAACATATAAACAACCACATTGCTAAAATATGAACAAACTACACCAGAACATTACTGCATATGCTAGAATAAAAGATGCAAAATACTTTATTTTACATCAACAAGGGTGGAAACAATTACTAGAACTCTCTATGATGTTGCTTCTGAACAATTTAATACAAGAAAAATTTATTATTAGATGCACATTCTCTTAAGCTAATGCTGTAGATGCAAATATAAATATGATTATTCCAACCGCAGTTAGCAGTTAAAAAGGCATATCTAAAATAAAGGTGCAGCTTGTGCCATACCATAGGTATAATGGTTGTGGAATGCATGTCTTTCACAATCATGTTAAAAGTTTATCCTTAAAAATAAATGCAGCAGAAAGGAAAGACATTTTGAACCCATAAAACATGTACAAAATGTGAGCCAGATAGAAGTAACATCATACACGAAATGAGTTTTGACAACCAAGTCACACTTTTGTACAATAAACGACAATATATACTTTACACCCATCTAAATGCAAAACAGAGCATAAATAACTTAATAAAAAAAGGTACACTTGTATAATTCTCAACATGAACTTACATATATAGACGACCAGAATATTTTACAAATAAGCTTGATCAAATCTGCTACTTCCAGTGATGGGTTGGCAATCTGTACGAGCCTGTTAAATATGTTGAGAAGATGATGAAATGTTTCCTCGACAATATGGTAAACTGGTGTCCTCTCCTCATCTGACTTGAACCTAAAACAAAAAAGGATTGGACAAATTCAGTATACAACAAACTCGGGTATATAGTCTTATTCTGCAAACTTTGAAGAAGGAATCAAAACATTAAATTTTTCTTTTTTTTTTCAAAAAAGGTACGTATCAGAGAATTCATAATTTGGCTAGTGGTGTTGCATGCATAGTTTTGCATGGGGAGGGGGCAAAAAAAAAAAAAACTTTGCAATAATCAAAATATAGTAGTTCATTAGATATCTTATCTTTTTAGCAAGCTTAGTTCCACACTCCACCTCAATTGCCCAACTAATATGACTAGCGGCAGGCATTTGTCAGCTCAATGCAGTTGGTTTGGTTTCAGCTTTCATATAGATCAAATCAAACCAAACAGAAAAAAATATAAAGGCAATTATAACGAATAGGTGCGGTTCATCAGTGCAAGCTTCTAATTTAGGACTCTTGTTTACAGTTAAAGGAACCATTTACATTAAGTTTAAATATTTTTATTGGGCTATAAACATTATATTATAATTCAATTACTTTTGAATGATTTTACATCAGCAATGATTATTAGCTAAGTTGAAATTGAGAAAAAACATATTTAAGCACCCATAAAAAATAAACAATTCAAATAAATTCAACAAAACTGAGTAGCAAGTGATTGGTTATATAAAATTTAGGAACCCTTCTCATAATGAATAAAACAACAATAGAGACAAGATGCTTATCTCGTGACTTGGGTGCATTCCCCTGCTCATAAAATCAACCACTTTCAAATTCAATTATTTTAGGAAAGCAAGTATGATTTCAAATTAAATTTTAGGAAAGCAAAGTATAATGAAACTTTTGGTTGAACAAGTCTTAGGTATGGCGGACACATTATATCAACAAATTCATACACATATAACTATGATTGGGAGGGCACTTCAACTAAAATCTTGCCAACTGAAACATAAGAACACAACACTCATATCCATCCGCCCATGTCTGACACATACTGGACTTTCAGTTACCTAACATATGAGTGAAATTACAAAGGTGGTGGTAAGAATATTTTGCAATGAAACTTTAGCATTATTATCACCTTAATAATAATTTCAATATTTATGATTTTCTACAAATGAATGCAATCTCATTTGTTTTATATACAATGCACAAACAAGCATACAAGTTTAATTCCAAATGAGATACTTAAAGGTTGCATATGAGAGAAATCATATTAGTCTCAATAGACCGTAGCAATTTAATCACACTTTGGCTGTATTTTAGTCCAAATTTGATTCTTCATTTACTACAAAATCTGCAAACACTATGATCACACTTTTCTTTCACAAATAGGGTCAACAAAACCAGTCATATAGCTATAGGATTAAATAAAAGAAACTGGCAAAAGAACTCAATAATAACAACAATAAAACCTTTACAAAATCATTTTGGCAATATTATAAATCAGCTTTACAGTTGATCACAGTGAACGACAAACATAATCTAGATTACATCTGCTCCTCAAGAGAAACATGAAGGAAAATTGTAACTGATGCACTACTTGATGTTTCTCCAAACACCATAAACTTTACTAATCAAATTCAAAATAAAAGTTTGCATGAGATAGAGAACTAAATAACTTATCCATATTCCAGTTTATAGATTAAAAGATGAAAAGGTTAAATTTAATTTACATCCACCCATCTATTAAGAAACCAATTCAAGCATGTTTAGAAAATTATAGTTCTACTAGCTCATAGATTCTACAACCTTTCACAAAGTATTATATGCAGTTTGGTACCTGAGTAAATATTGTAGTTTAGGACAATTGAAACAATTTCAAACCAAAAGTATGCATCGGCGAACAAGAAAGGAACTTATGCATTTTAAACATTTCAAAAAAATAAGTTATAATATCAAATTTTAATCTCCAACTATTGATATACGAAAACATATATTATTTTACTTACTCATATTTTCTAGAAAGAATCCGCAACACAAACAGAGCTCCATAAACTTGCTGATCTTGTAAATTATGCTTCACCCAGTCTAGGAGATGTGGCCACTGCTCAGGATAATCATCATGAATAATTGTCTTGAGGCACTCACCCAGCTGTACCCTACACAATATGCCAATGATAGATGAATTACACCTCAATTTAACAGTGAACCCTGATAAATTGAAAGGAAACATTTTTAAAAAATAAAAATAAATAAAGGGAAGACAAAACAGCATACAAAACTAAACTTAACATCAAGGGAGAAAATATAGTTGGCACTTTAGCCCACAACAAGTATTTAACACCAAACTTACAGTTAACATGCTACAATATGCATGTGGTGTACACGCATGTGCACAAATTTGCATGTGTAATAAAGTCCTGTACACATAAGCATTTTATAAACCTAGAAATGTTAAAACATGGTTACACATTTAATGCTGTATTAACAACGGTCAAAGTAGAAAAGATGGAGACAGCACAGTTTTTGAATAGGAAAGATAAGGAACTGTCAATCAGTACCTCAACAATGGGGGAACTTGAGCAACAAAGATAAGAATGTGATCTCTCACCATGTCCTTTTCACCTTGCGAGATTTTCTGTTGCTCATCTGCAATCAAATAAATGACAAAAACATGAGCAGTAATATCTAAGAGTATATGGTTCAAACAGTTTGAATATGGAAAGGGTAAGTAAATACTTGGCTCATGTGGCACCCAATTCTTGGCAATGAAATTCTTGAAATGAATGCTGGCCACTTGTCTCACAGCCATGTCGCAGTTATTGTCCACAATGATCTGCAAAAGCCTCACCAGATGCTGTGGGGTGTATTGAAACTGAAAAAGAAAATAAAACATGAAATATCCATCAAAATAAAATTAGCAAATATTACGCTTGATCTGTGTAGTATAATATAAATGATCGAGTCAACAAGAATAATCTTACTTCAATCACATATCTATTATTGATAGTATTTTAGTTAACTATATTTTTGCATTCAATTGACCTAATCGCATGAACAAATTCTGATAATAAATAAAACTAAAAGAATCATGAGATAATTCGAAATAACGCTAAATTAGAACTGACTCATTAATTATAACTATTCAAAAAATAAGAACAAGATGACAAAGGTAACAACTCTGAATTGAATTGCTGAATAAAAATAAAGGACCTGATTGAGATAAATTCTGACAATTAATAAATAAATAAAATAATCATGTGATAATTCGAAATAATGCTGAGCTAGAACTAATTCATTAATTATAATATTTAAAAAATAAGGCGAACAAGATAAAGGCAGAAAACTCTGAATTGAATTGATGAATTAAAAAAAAGGGACCTGATTGAGGCTTTGCTCGGCTGCTTTGCGTTCATTCGGATTGGGGCTAAGAGCAGCTTGGAGGACGAGAGCAAGGCTAGGGAGATCCATATCGAAAGAAAAATACTGAAATTGAACAGATGATATTGATCTAAGAATATGTATTACTTATAAACCCTAGCTCAACTGGGAAAATCGATGCTTGCTCGCTTCGTCTGTCTCCGGGGTTTAAGTGTGTTGCGGAGCGAGACCGCTAGAGCGTGGACGGTATTTAAATCATTAGGGTTTACGGTTGTTTGACCGGATACTACTCGAACTTACTCGCTGTCATTGACTCCGGTCTATGGGTCAGCTGGAACGGTAGTCATCGAATCGGATTTGGGACCAATATTTTTAAATCGGTATTTTCACTTCTTAAAAAAATTTAAAATTAAATTTGTACAAAATTTATAATAAATTTAATATTTTATTTTTAAATTTACTTAAATAAATATTTAATATTTATTAAATTTACACAAATATTTATAAATTTTTAGTAAATTTTTTATATTTTAAAATATACTTAATATTATTATTAAATATTAAATTTAAACTTATAAATTATCTATTAAAATTATAAATTTTTAACGTTAATTTAAAATAAAATATATTACTCCCATAAAATATTAATTATATTCAATATAAAATAAAATTCATTATAGTTATTTAAAAAATACATAATTATTTTATAAATTTATATCTAAAATATTAAAAATCTAAATATAAAAATTTATAAACTCATAAATTTAAAATAATAGCTACTAAATTTAGATTTCATTTTATTCAATTACAAGTAACATAACCAATATAATTTTTACAATAATAAATAATAATATATAAGTTAACAAAGAATAAATCTTTTTAAGTAACGAAAAAAATAATTTATCTCTTCAATAATATTTTCATTGTTTAAATACATGTAGTTTTTAATTTTTATTGTAAAATTTGAAGCTAATCATTAAAAAATTATTTAATTATAATTAAAATTATTATAATAAATAAAAATTTTAAAAAATTAAATATTTACGAATACATGTTAGAATATCTACGAATATTTATTCATATCTATGTTTGTCCCAAACTTGTTATAGATTTTAATTTTCTTTTTTTAAACCAATCTTAAACCTATTGAGAGATATTAAATCCATCTAATAAGAATTGAGTATTAGTGAGTTTAGGGATAAAATTACTATCCTTCAAGTAAGCAAAATCGATTTCGATTTCGGTTTTGCTCGAAATTGAAACTTATCCTCTTTGATAGGATGTTGTATTTTTTTATTTTATTTAATTTTAATTATATATCTAATAATATTATACCATGAACATATTTATTTATTATAATAGTTAACTAGTCTTATAATTCTAAAATAAATAAATATATATACATTAATATTTTATTATTACACAAATAATATGATAAATTAAGTTAAAAAATATTATAAATATTTTGATTAATTCTTTCTATGTAACTTAGTAGATAACAAATGTTATCCGCAATAAATTATTTATTAAACTAAATAAGAATATATTTTAAGCAAGAGTTTTATTTGTAAAATTTTAGTAATAAATTTAAATAATATATATTATGTTTTGACTTGAAAAGTTTATTTAAAATTAATTTTTATAATTTTAATGAAAAATTTTAAATACTATTATTTTATTAATTAAATAATTTATTAAATATGAATTTATATTTATTTTATCTTCAAAAAAATTAAGTAAAATATAATATTATAAATAAATTATTAAAATTAAACTAGTTCTTCAATTTGATTCTAATTCCACAATCTTTACAATTAGAATTTCAAAGTGGGAGGTCAAAGGTAGGCAAACTTTACTTGAAAAATCGATTTCGATTAAAAACTAGTTTTTTCAGTTTAGTTCTCAGTAGTTTTGTTTTTACTCAAAATTGTTACACACTTTACTCGAACCTATACCGTCATGCACCTATTGGATATTAAAATCATCCTGTTTGACAACAAGTAGTAAAACTCACAAAATCTCATTTAAAAAACATATGTATATAATTTAGTTTACAACATAATTACAAGATACAAATTAGTCAAAATAAGAACAAATATTTTCTAATCCATCAAGTAGTTTGAGATACGAGTAAATATTAAAATAATTATGTCGTGTAAATTCTTCAATGATATTATTAGATTTAAAATCCATAAACATAATTAAATAATTGAAAAATTATGTTGCATCCGTTCATCTATGGTACAAATGTTGATTATATGCCATATATCTAACGGGGACATTATACACTATTGTATTGATTAATAACATTGATAGTTTATTTATAAGTTTCATGTATAATAAATATTAACTATCTATAATATAAAGTCCTTAAAACGATAGTTAAAGGAATTAATTTATGTTTAATTAAAAAAGCTTTAACGTTACATCTCCAAATGTACAAGTATATCATAATTTCTAAAAGTACATATGTTATTTCATAATTTTTAAAAGTCTAAGGATTGAAATATAATTAAAGAAGTTATTTGTTTTCAATTATATTTTTAAATTTATGGTAACGATAAATTCTATTTAATTGATTTGATTAACTAAAGGATTATTAGTTATATAATAAATTCTATTTAACTAATTAAAAGGATAATTAGTTATCCAATTTAGGGTGAGATAATAATCTTATTATATAGTATTGTACTCTATCCCTATTTAAATACTTTTAATTTAATTAGAAATAAATAACCAAAAGTTATAAATACCTTCTTCATTTTAGCTAAAGTCAATGAATCAGTTTTTCAAAAATTAAAATTTGAAAAAACTAATCTCTATGACCTAAACAAGTAAAACCTATTTTTTGTCTTTTTTTAACTAGCATTGAAGAAATGATATCTAAATAACCTTAGATTCAATAAAATCTAATTTTTTTTAATACTCTAATTTATGTGAATAGTTGGATGATTATAACTTTATGTAAGTTCTTTAGCTAAAATCTAATTTTAACTAAAGCATATAGTCCCTAACCTTGGAGACTATATGCTTGGATGATTAATTCAAAAAAAGAAAATTGCTTAGTTTTTGTATTTTAGTCATATATTTTGGCTCCAAAATTAGATGACTGTGATTCTAAAGGCATTGGAAAGAAAATTCAAAGACCTATAATTTTGTATTTCACGAAGCAAATTTGATTCAAACATCAAAACTACATTGAAAATTACAAGTTTATAGAAAATCAAAAAAAGAGCCATTAAAAATTCAAAATCTTATTGATGCAAAGTATGCCACACTATTATTTTTGAATTATTAATTGTTATTTGTCATAAATCATGTGTAATAAAAAGATCTTTAGATAAGAATCAATAATAATAATAATAATTTTTTGCTCTATGTATGTTCTTGATTTTTTAGCAACAAATTCATATTAGATTGTTTAAGAATATTTTTTCTTTTTAATATTTTAAAAATGTAAGGATATTTTTGTCAATAAATTTTGTTTTCAACTTCTTATTAGTATTGTATGTATTTTTTGGTATTTTTTTTACCAAAGAAACACAAATTAGTCATGTGATAAAAAAATTTAGAAGTCTTGAAGTAGAACAAATTTTAATGTCTGCAAAAAAATTACAGTATTTTTAAACAAGAAATATAATTTCTAGGAATAAAAAAAGAATTACAAAATCATAGTTTAAGAAAAATATTAATTTTTTTAGATAGGATTGAAGAAACAAAAGAAGTACAAAATTTTTTGAATTATCAAATTATGATAAAAACGTCATCTCAAAATTAAGTATGTTATTATGACCACTATTTAATAGATTAAAAAATAATGGACAAAGATTTTTTTTAGCAATGATTTAAAAAAATAGTTCAAATAACTTTACCAATATATATTTTAATTAAATTGTACAAGTAGATGCAAACATTATAGGATGGGTAGGAGTATTGTTACAAGACCTAATAAAAATAGTTCTCAAATTAAAGAAAAAATAACAATACACTAGTAGAAATTTTACGAAATCCTGGTATAGATTTAGAAATATAGGAATTATTGATTCTTTAAATTCATTTTATTCACCTATGCAAATAAAAAAATTTACAATTAGGACATGTTGTAGTAATATATTCAATTTGTTAATAAAGTAAATAATAAAAATATTTTAAGAAAAATTTTTTTAATAATAAAAGATGGATTTAATTTTTAAATATTATACAAGGTAAAGGATATAAAGATAAAGTTGATCAAGTAAACAATATTGATAATAAAGTTACTAATATTTTTTTGACTTGATCTAATTATTTTGCAGAAAAGTAGATAGCTTCAATCAAAGTATATCAAAACAAAAGAAAATTAAAATAGGATCATTTACTTTTAATTTTGTCATAGAATTCCTTTTTAACCATTACATATGTTGAAAGCTAAATTTGGTGAAGCACAACATTGTGCTATGATATTAAGTACTATAAATTTTATACTTTTATTATTTATTTGGAACAAGCCTTTTTTTCTTAACTACAGTAAAACTTTTTTATATTAATAATATTAAGACCAAAGTAATTTTAGTACTATGAGAAAATCATAACTTAATAAAGGAGTAATTGTAAAAGTTATAATTTTGACTTAATTATCGTGATTGTAAATGATAGAAGCAAAATATGCACTATATTAATAATTAGTTAATAAAATATATCATAGTTAATATGTAGATATTTATAAAAGAGATAGACATAGTTTCATAAAACTAGTACACATATTTATGTAGTATTGAAAATATACAAAGTCATTTTAAAAGTCTAAATATTTACATTCTCTATAAAATCACTTCCTAGACTTAGGTGTAGAATAATTTTTCTTTACATAAACTATATTTCATGCATTTGAACGCATATGTAATAGAATATTGACATAAATTTGAGACTTATTAAATTTATTATAAACTTTAAATTTTAGTTTAGTTATTAATTTTGCTAGCTTAATTACAACTACACCTTTTTTGTAGTGAATTCTATAAATGGCAGAATAATAGTTATTTTGATACTAAAAATTATCGTAATCTTAATAAAACATGATTTTAACATCTTAAATTAATTTTTCAATCAACAAAGAAAATTTAATTGAGAATTTAAGAGTAATTCGCTTGAAAGGCAGACTTGAAAGTGCAAAATATTATAAGAGTAATTTTGGCCTTTAGAAATTAAGTGCAAATATTACCAAAACAACTAACTCCCCCTCATTTTTCTTCCTTTTCTGTTTACAACTCTCCCAAATAAAAAAGAAATTCTCCCTTTTCTCCAAATTTCAATCTCTCTTATTCTTACATAAAACTATTTGCTTCTTTTAGGTTTTTTGCTTCATTTCTAACCCACAAACCTTAATTCAAGCTTAATTTTTGTCAAATCCTTTTAGTTTTCAAGAAATCACAAGGAAATCATGGTTGGCACTATTTGAATATTTTGATTTCCACTTAAATAAGTGAAATTAGCACCAAAATTAAACTTAGGGGGTTGTAAGGGTAAATATGTGTTCATGGATTCTTATATCTTTGTGTACTTAGTTAAGAAATGAAATTTGGTGTTACTATGCATTTTGGATTCAATTCTTGATGTTATTATAGTGATATTATTGTAATTTAGTTTCTATTAGTATTGTGGTTATATTGTAAGTATGAAACTAAGGTTTGAATTGAGGTTGAATATCGATTATTTGATTGCACTGTCTTTATTTATTTATCTGCAACAACTAATATTAGATTTTAGAAATTTTATTTTTGATTTAGAAAGTAGAGACATGAAGCTTTAATTTGGCATTGTTTTATTATATCTGGACTCAAAATAAATTTATTATAAATTTTTGAAGTGAAATACCGAAAACTAAAAATTTTACTATGCTTTTAATTGTTTTGAATATTTTTATAAAACCATATTAATTAAATGTGGTTTTTGGAAGTCTCTTATTATTATTTTTTTATAAACTAGACATATAAAACTTAAGATTGTCACTAAAATAACTTAAATTGGAGTTGAAATAAACGTGTAATAAATTTTCAAAAATGTATATAAATGTGGACTATTTGTATGTTATTTCTATGAGTAACGTACGTGAGCGAATGTTTGAATTTGGAAGTTAAAATTGAATATATGACATGAGTTTAGTGGTTTATGTTAGGAGAAAACTTTCAATGAATTTGCAAGTTAAAATTAAATATCTAACATGAGTGCTAGTGGTTAATATTAGAGAATAATTTTTAGGTTATGTTTAGCAACCTCTTGCTAAGATAAATAAATGTTATTTTATATCCTTTTTTGTATTGTTTTAATTAAGTGTTATAATATGTTGTACCAAAGATGTTAATAATATTAAATAGGATGATACAAAGCTTTAGCATCATGAAATCGTATTTTATGATATAAGTCTCAAGTCACTGTCAACATATAGCAACCATGTACATTATGCATATATTACTAATATTACGAGTATCTAGTTTAATATTTAAAGTTTTGTACTAATATTGTAAAATCATCTATGATACACATAAGTTTGGATAATGTAAGTAAAGATCTACTTTTGCAAAAAGACCGATAAGGGAATGAATCTCTGCTCTTAAATAATGAGTGAATTTTTTATAATACCCTTCTCTTAGAAAAATAAAAATAAAAATATATGAAATGAAAATTTTCTATTTTTATTTTAAGATTCGCTGAGTTACGAAGAATTACAAAAAATTAGTTTATGAGGCTTTATAAAATCACTAATATTTTTGTATATTAAATTTTAGATTATAAAATGAGTTATGGGCATGTTTGGTTAAATGGTTATATATTACTTATCCATTGTTATGATGGTGATGTGACTATTTGGGCATGTTTGGTTAAATAGTTATATATTACTTATGCATTATTATGATAGTGATGTGACCACAGGCCAATGTAACATATATATATATATATTGGATATCTTTTTAACTACAGAGTATAGCTTATAGCAAGCCATTGAGGTATATAGATGAATAAAAATTAAGTAAGGTAGGAATAGTAGATAAATGCTGTATGCCCTCTCAGTGTATTTTATATTAGTATGATTATTATGAATTAAAAAATTCTTGAATTTCATCATGTAATAAATTGCATAATTATCCTGCCTAATGTTGATTTTATTTTTATTAAATTAAATATTTTTCCATTATATATTCAGTTTATTTTTAATAAAAAAATAAGGATTATGATTGTTCATTTACTGAGTATAATCATATACTCATTCTTTATTAATATTTTTAGAATAATTCGAGAAGTTTTGATTATTATAATGGTCGACTTTTTGAGAGAGATTGATATTTTTGCTTTTCAAGTACTTGATTCAAAACTAACATTCAAGGTCTACTAGAGAATACTTTTGCTATTTTTATCTATTTTATATGGAATAATTTGTATTACATTGTGTATGAATTTTGAATGTTGACTTTCTTATTGTGTAAACTTATTTAGGATTAAAAAATTAGTTTTTATTTTAGTTTAATATAATTATGCATATTATTAATTATGTATTATTGTGTATATTTACTTTGTATGTTTTAGATTTTATTTTTTTAAGCACAATTTTGGGTTGCATTCCAATTTAACTAACCTAAATTAGGATCAAAATTTTCTTATGACTATATTAAGGTTTTCTTATATATAGTTTATTATTAACTTTGCATACTGATTTAACTAATATTATTAGGAATCATAAATTGCTTTATATGCATTAATTTTGAGTTTTACTTAATACTAATTTCTATTTGTTTTCTTTTTTGTAGAATTTGTCATTTGAATTCTAAGAGATAATTTAGTCATTTTACATTTAAACTGTATTTTTTATATATATACATATTTCATAACTAGTTGACATGTTATCAAAGTCTATTATTTATTTTTATTTTTATAAGATTGAAATTTTTATTTATTTATTTATATTATATTATATTTATTAAACAAATGGTATTTTTGAAATTTAAAAAAAATGAAAGAAGGGTAATTTTATCAAATGGCTTAAAATTCTTAATAAAAACCCTACTTGGTCTTCTTCTTCCTCATTTTTTTTTCACCTTTTCTCTTCTTCCTTCCAATCTTCCACTCTCTTACATTTTCTTTTTGATTTTCATATTTCATTAAGTTTTGGGTAAGGTTTCTAACTCTTTTAAAATTTTAAATTTTATTTATTTATCAATTTTGGCTTAAATGATAAAAATAGACGTACTTGCATTATGGTTTAGTTTTTGAGTTTTGAATTCAATTATGGTGATTTAAGGTTGATTATGAGTTGTATGAAAATTAGAAAACCTTGCTAACAGATTTCGTTTCATGAAAATCGGTTAAGTAACAAGAATTTTAGATTTTCAATTAGATTGGATATTTGTTGACGTTGAGTTAAATTTCAATTTAAGAGATATTTTAAAGCTGGATTTAAGTTTAGAAGGCATGTTTTGAAGTTTAAAAGCTAGATTTAAAATTTGGGTTTAAATTGATTTGAAAAGGGTTGAGTTTAGTGTCAATAAGCAATAAAACAAAATTTTGTTAGTTTTAACCTTTTTATGGTTTATCTTAATTTATGAAAAATAGAAACATTGTAGAATAAATTCTTTTAGAAATAAAATTATAGTACGCTTAAAAACTTTTCCAATGAGTATTTATAAGACTCATTTAGAAGTCATTTATCTTGTTAAAATTACCTATTTCTTATTTCTTATTGTGTACATTTTCAACTAGATGTCTCGGCTCGGCACTGCAGCCACTGAAGCTACTATTTTTCAAATTCTTAGAATTGCTGTAGTTAGTACTATAGCATATTGTGGCATTAAGCAATTCATCCTCTTATTTTGCAAACCACTTTTAAACCTGTAAATGATTTTTAAATTGAGTAAAGGAGTTTAATTTTATTTCTCAAATAAAATGCTTTTTGAAATTTTGACTATATTTTTTTTTGAAATTATCAAACTATCCTTAGAAGTTAATTTTGACTAAAATTTTTAATGAGTTTTAAAATAAATTTTTACAACTTACTTTCTATTCCTTACCATTCAAACTCCTTTTAGTAATCCTCAAATACTATTTTTACTCTTAGATCTTATTCCTTATGAAGAACTTGATTTCTAAAGCATATCTAAGGATCTTACTCTGTTTTATGGGCTACTAAACCTTATTATTTGCTATAAATAATTTTGTATAAATTTGAATTTTAATATATATGTTTACTTAGAGATTTTTAATCATTATGCATTCATATTGCTTATAAAGATAGATGAGCATTTTTATTAGAGTTAGGATTTTAATAAAAATTCAAATATGCTCTTTAGGTGCTAACAACTCGAGAGGAGATTCAAGCTAGCATGAGAAATAGTAAAGAAGTGTACTCCCTCGAATTATGAGTGAATTATAATCATGAATAATAAATTATTTAATAAATTATTTTAAACTATTTTAAGTTATTGAGATGCTAAATTAGCATATGAATGATTTCACACTAGATAAGGCTTATGAATTGATTATTTACTATTGCTTTATATTACTTATGATTATAATTATTTGAAATGGCCTTTGGTGTATATTTATTTAAGAATGTTCTATTTTATAAACCTTATTTATTGATGATGAGGTCTTAATCTTGTATGTATCTAATGTATTAGTTATTACTACAGAACTAAAAGAAGTAGTTTATGGACAGAGTTTTGTAAAGACCACGTAGATGATAAGGGTGCTAGTGCGGCTGGTATATAAAAGAATATTGCTATAGAGCTCACTTAGTGAAAGGTAATGTGAGAACACCGTGATTGTCACATCGTAGTTACTTGAGTTAACACTAGTGAGTTGGGCTGTAAATTGACAAACTAATTTTATAAATTGAAATTGAATTAATTTTAAATACATATATATATATATATATATCAATTGCATTAATTTTTAATATAATAAAATTCACCGGTGATTTTAATTGTCTACTTCTGCCAAGTGATAACTTAATAAAGAACTAATAAGTCCAATCTTTTGTAAAGAAAACAAACCCAAGTCTAGATACATATTTTATAATTTATTTTTAACTGCACAACTAATGTTAAAAATGATATAAGATTTGTCAAATAAATGAATATATAGTTTAAAATTGTTTTATTATTCCAACATCTTCAAATCTTATAAATTATATATTGTTTCCTCTTTGCTCATTGAATATATCTTATACTCACCCTGCATTTCACTACTTTTAAGTTAGATATTGCATTTGCTCATTTATAATGATGATAGGTATTATGTTCTTGCATTATCTTTAGTATAGCTTCTTGATAAATTTCATATTCCTTGAGGTCTATTAATGAAATATTTTAATGCAGTATTGTGATATTTTATAATATGTGCCTTTAATATTAATGAAATTTTAAATATTTATTTGTTTTTTTATTCAAGATTTTGTGCTTATATTATAAATGAATATAATTTAAAATTATTTTAATCTCCTAATACTTTCAAAATCTTATAAATTATCTATTGTTATCTTTTTACTCACTAAATATATCTTATATTCACCATGCACTTCATTATTTTTAAGTTAGATATTGCATTTGCTTCTTTGCAGTGATAATGGTCATTGTGTCTTGCATTATCTCTAATACAGGCTTCTCAATGCATTCTATATTCCTTAGAGTCCACTAGCAAAATGTTTTAACAAAATATTGTGATATTTTATAATATATACCTTTGATATTAATTAAATTTTAAATATTTATTTGTTTTCTTATTCGAGATTTTTGTGAGTGTCTATGTTAGAAGTTATTTTAAGTATGATTGTATGTGTGTGTTTTATTTATATAAATGAAGTACATGATCTTCAAAAACCTTACAAACTCTTATGAGATGTTTTATATTAATGGGGTGTATCTCGAAGGTATACAATAGTTATCACGAGGTGACCTTTGAGTTGGGATATGACATTTTTACATTAAGAATCATAAATTTATTATTATTATAATTGCTTGAAGCTTTGTATTGTAGGTTCAAATTGTCTGTGCTATATTTCAAATATATTTTAATATGTCTCATATTTTATGTTACATATGCTACGTTTTATTTTAAGCGTTTTAAGTTTAATGTTAACATTTCAAGTTTTAAGCTAGGAATTTCAAATTTTAGTTTGTTATTTCATGTTTTGTATATTGGGTTCAAAATCCATTCTTAACACAATTCAAGTTTAACATCATATGTTTCGTAATATAGTTTAGACATTGAGTACTATGTCAGCAATTCATTTTCTTTTTTTTTGGCAGTATTTCTATCTTGCATCAATGAATTAATTTTTTTTATTATCTACTTTAAGTTCAACCTTTCTCACATTACTTTTATGTTAACACTCAAGTGTTGCTTATTGTATGTTAATTTTAATTTTTACTTTCAAGTCCTACATAAAGATTATGTATATATATACTTGTTTCAAATTAAATGTTGTTTGCATTAAATTCCCTTTGGTAAAGGTTTTAGATTGATACTTCAAATATTGCATTACATTCTCAAGTGCTATGAACATTGTTTTGCATTCATATTTATCTGTGTCATGTATTATTCTACACATGTCTTCTACAGACAAACTATATTTTTGTTGTGTTCAAGTTTATAATTTTTCACACTAATTTAATACATAATATGTAACAAATCATATAGAAAAGGATGTAAATCCTAAACAAAATTTGAAACACAAAAACTTGATCTTTTTAACCTAAGCATTTGTTAATATTACCAGTATTCAAATAGGAAAATGAGTATTATCCTTAAACATGTTAGAATATATTTTAGAAGTCATTCATATTAACAGTTTCGGGAATGTATTTTGTCTTGTATATACCTTATTTATTAATGGAAAAAATAGTTTTTTATTCACAAATATAAATTATTTTCTTTTTCTAGTCATGTATATAAATAAAATATATTTATAAATTGCAGTAATAATTTATTTAAATATTAAATAAAATTATTAAAATTGTTTCTTACAGAAATAATATCGAATGGGTAACGATATTGCATAGTAAGTACATTGAATATCTTTAATAAATATCATGCGATGATATTAATACGAGTAACGTGATTGTAATATTATTAGAATATTAGTATGGATTAAATAATTAGAGAATTATTTTTTTGAACATAATTATAAAATAATAAATCATATAACATTGCATGTAGTCAATGATTTATCATATAATTGTATTAGTGTACAATGTTATTTTTTGACCTGAGACATTATAGTTGAACCTAATATAGATGCACGTGGTTTATATGGTGTATAAGTATATGACTGATCACATCTTATATGATAAAGTCGGTTTGATCATATATTATTTCATTTAGAAATGAATGATGATCAAGATGAGATCCATTGGCTTGATATATAGGATCAGAGTTACAAATAATTTGATTTGAATTTGAGTTTTTTAACGAGTATCGATAAATGGTTAAAATAGTAAATATTTAGCCAAAGTTATTAAATGTTACACGAAAGAGTTTGCAGTGACAAATTTAATAGATTTTGATCGATAATTTGTATTAATATCGGTATAGAGTTTTGACATACTATAGACCCTTACTTGATTAGGATTGGACGGCAGAAAGATTTTACCTGCATGATATGTATAAATGGGATAAGGTTTGATAAAGCATGACTCTACTATAGTTTAGGAGTTATGATATATTGCTAGATATTAACTATAATCATTAAATTTTTGAATAGTTCAAAACTTGAAAAGTTTAAAATAAATTTACAGTTATTTTACAGTGAACCTACATAATCATACTAATAACTAAAAGTAATGATAGACATTTGGGAGAGAAAATATTATTGGTAAAAAATCTAACACCTTTGAGATAATATATAAGTTGAAATAAATATAAATAAATATTATCTATATTTATGAACTTTTTAAAGTATTTAAAGAATTTTTTTTACTATTTTACATTAAAATATAATTTAATATAAATTGCATGGCCTAATTAATAATATAAATTATCAATCGATTGAATTGTAAATGTGTAGTTATTGGATAATTACACTTAAATCTATAAAAATATACTTAATTACATTTACGTAAAAGTTAAGTAAATGTATTGCGTTTAAGTATTTGAACTTAAATGTATAAAATGACAATTATGTGATGATCATCATTATGTTCACGATACATATTCATTTTTATTAGAAAGTAGGGGCAAATTTGAAAATAAATGGATATATTTAAGTTTATATGTGGACAACTTTACTAAGTTTAAATAATTTTTGAAATCAAACAAAGCTTTCCCATCTTGAATTTTTGGCCAAGCTTCTCCCTTGTATTTTAATGGTGTAAATTGTAGTTCCTTCATAAAATTGAAAGTATGTATTCATCACCTATCATTTGTAAATGCTTAAAACTCATCCATGGTGGAAAATAATGCATATATATATGATGTATACACATTTGGCATTCTAAGTATTTGATGCATTGCTTAAATGAACCGATTATTATGTTTAATGCATGTTATTATGTATTTCAAGATTTTAAAATGTGAGGGGTGTAGTATTAATATGACTTGATATTGACTCTCTAATAAAATTATTAAATCATTGCTTCCCATGATAAGATAATATTGAGTTCTGTAACTTGGTATTGTATCTCAAGATTCTAAAATGTGAGGAGTGCAGTATTAATGTTGTAGAATTCAATTATCTGGTTCTTAAGTGTATATTATTATCTAGACCAAAGTTCTAAAATGTAAGATTCAGATAAGAGGTACATTTCAATAAAGTACAATAGTTAAGATTTAACTAGTTTAGGATACCAAAATTCTAAAATGTTAGGTATTTGATATTAGGACAAGAAAAATAAATCATACTTTACATGAAATATAATGAAAAAATATTTTCTACTTGTGAAAATTAATTAATCAAGATTTTAAAATGTGAGATTGATTAATTTTAATTAGAACTTAATTCTCTACTAAAATATTAAATCTGTTAAATTTTTAAAAAAATTTTAAATCATGATTTAAGGAGTGTAGGATTTAAATTAAATAGTAAAAACTAATATAATTAGCATTGTTTGATAACTTTCATAGTATTTGATTGTTTTTGTTCAAATTATTTGAATAATATACAAGACAGTAATCGAAACTTTCTTTTCTCACAATTTCTCATAACGGTGATATAAAATATACAAAATGTTAAACAATGTCTTTCAAAAATATTGGATAATAATGTTTTGATGGAGCAAAACTTCAAGAATTATTTAGAAATCTCACGATTGTTCTAAATTTCAAAAAACTTGGATATGTTTTAGAAGGTCCTCTATTACTTGAAATCTATAATGATGCTACACGTGATAACGCTGAAGCATTTGAGAGATAGCATGATGACAACTGAAAAGTTTAGGGCCATATGTTGGTGCTAATGAATAGAGAATTTCAAACCCGACATGAAAAGTTTTTTAATACCATGACATTCTCATTGCCTTACAACAGTTGTACAATAACAATTCTCGAGTGATAAAATATGAGTTGTGTTTTTCTTTTTAATATAAAACTCAGGGAAGGAGTGTTGTTGTATGATCATGTCATTAAGATGATTAATCATTTGAGACAACTTGGTATATATGGCATGGTCATGCCTGACCATGTCAAAGTGAATTTGATTTTACAATTCTTGCCACATATTTATAAATCATTTATAATTAATTATAATTTGAATAGGATAAGCATATTTTTTTAGAGTTACTCAATGAGTTTTAAAAGTTTTATAGGTAAAATAATGAAGGAAAGGGACATAAGGATGTCCACATAGTTTTTGTTAATTGGACTAGCAAGAAGTCAAAAAAGCCACAAGAAAAGAAAATGCCAAAAGTTAGTCTGAAGAAAAAAGTTTTGAGGAAACTTAGTCTAATATAGAAAAAGCGAAGGATAAAAAAAATTATTTTCGTTGTAGAAAGTTTCGTTATCGGAAAAGAAATTGTTTTCAATATCTAAATAGTCTTAGGAAGACTAAGAAAGGTATGTATAACTGTTATATATAACTGTTATTTCAGATAGTCAATCCTGGATAATGAATTCAGTAGCTACTACTCATATATGTGCATCTTTGCAAGTAATACAGAATAGTTCTATATTGTAGAATGGTAGGATTGTATTAAAGATGAATTAGCCATATGACACATTTTGAACTTGGATTCTATTTTATATTTTGCTAAAACTGTTAGAAACATCATTTCTGTTTTTGTATTATATAATCTGGTAACTCTGTACAATTTAATAAAAATAAATATTTGATATATTTAATAAATGTATTAGTTGGCAAAATAATAAATACAAATGGTTTATATGTGCTTGAGCTATGCAATACAAGCTTTATTAAATTTGTTATCAAGAAAGTAGTTCAAAATGAAACAAATCCTAAAATTCTATGCTATAATATATTATGTTATATCGAAGAAAATAAAATGATTCGGCTTGAAAAAAGTGGGATTTTGTATTCATTGGGTTCAAAACCTTATCCAATCTATAAATCATGTCTTTGAAGTAAAATAACCCAATCACCCTTTAATAATAAAGGCGAGAGAGCTAAGTAACTATTAGAGCTTATACATACAGATGTATATGGATTATTCAATAAAGTAACTCGAAGAGAATTTGAGTGCTTCATTATCTTTACTAATGATATATTGTGGTATGGGTATTTGTATTTGATAAAATACAAATCCAAATTTTTTGAAAAGTTTAAGGAATTCAAAAATGAAATAGAAAAATAAACGAAAAAATTATTAAATTTTTGCGATCAGATTATAAAGGTGAATATTTGAGTACAATTTTGAGATTTTTTGAAGGAAAATAGTATTATTTTTTATTTAACTTCACCTTAAAGTCGTAACTTAATGGTGTAGCGAAAAGAAGAAATCGTGCATATCCTAAATAAAGTTCCTTCGAAATTAGTCCAATAGACTCCATATGAGATATAGAGTGGAAAGAAACTCAGTTTCAATTGTATAAAAATTTAGGATTTTTTAACTTATGTTAAGTTAGTTAACATAGATAAGTTAGAAGAAAAATTAGAGAAGGGTCGGTTTGTAAGATATCTTAAAGATAGTTTAAGATATTATTTCTATTTTTTTTTAATCAAAGAATTTCGATTGGTAGAAATGCATACTTTTTAGAGAATGAGTTATTGGAAGAAGGATGTGCTGGTAGAAATTTTAAACTTGAGGAAGATTCTTTAAAGTTGAAGATTAACACTGCTATTAATAAATTGCCTAGTCAATAGACTTCAGTACAAATTCTAATTCGAAGATCCTCTATAGTATTGAAACCTTCAAAATGATACAAGTTTCTTCATGAACATAAGTATGACTATACTTATTGGGAGAAATTAATCATGTTGATAATCTTAGAAGTTTTACGGAACCTATTTTAGATAAAGATTTAAGTAAATGGCTAAAGGCAATAGATTCTGAGATTCAATCCATATATGCCAATAAAGTTTGAACATTTTGTAGATTTACCAAAATGAATAGTTTCAATTAATTGTAAATAGATGTTTAAGAGAAAGACTGGTAAAAATGGCTAGATAAAAACCTCAATGCTAGACTAGTGGTAAAATGATATTCTCAGAAATAAGGATGTAAAATGATTAAGTCTATTCGAATTATGCTAGCCATTGCTGCATATCGTGATTGTGAAATCTATCAGATGGATGTAAAAATTACATTATTCAATGGGTATCTTGAGAAAAATATTTACATTGAATAATTTATAAATTTTGTATCTGCTATAAATAAGAATAAAGTATGCAAGTTATATCGATCCATTTATGGATTGAAGTAAGCTTCTAAAAGCTAAAATGTTTCAATTTAATGATGTAATCAAATCATTTGGATTTGTCAAAATTCTATATAAAGTTTATGTTTATAAATGGGTTAAAGATCATGCCATCATGTTTCTCATATTATATATGGATGATATTTTACTAATGGGTAATGATATTGACATAATGATTGAGCTCAAAATCTGGCAATCGAGAGTCTTCTCGATGAAACACTTGAGAGAGGTGATTTATATCTGTGGAGTTTGTGTCTATAGAGATAAAGCAAAAAAGATAATTAGATTATTTCAAAAATTATACATAGAAAGAATGTTGAAAAAGTTCAACATGGAAAACTCTAACAGAAGATTCTTGCCTTTCATTTATGGTCTTTATCTTTCTCAAAATATGGGTCTAAAGATTAATGAAAAGTGGTAGTAGATGTGTAGCATACCTTATGCTTTGGCTATAGATAGTTTAATGCATGCAATGCTATGTACAATACCTGATATAGTATACACCGTAAGTATTAGGAGTAAATATCAAGTTAATTCAGAGGAGAAACATTGGTCAGTTATGAAATCAACCTTTAAATACTTGAGAAGAACTAAAGATTTAGTTTTAAGTTATAGATGTAAAAAGTTGAGTGGTTATGGATATTCAAATTCAATTTTTCAATCTGTATTGATGATAGAAACTTTATCTCAATATTTATTTTTGTATAATAAAGGAGTTATTGGTTAGAATAATTTTAAACAAAACACGATAGTAAACTCCATAACGGAAGCTGAATATATTGCAGCTTTAGAAACGTAAAAGAGATTGTTTAGATATAAAAGTTTGTGTCTAAGCTTCGTGTGGTTTCTAACATAACTTATTCAATAACTATATTTTGTGACAATATTAGAGCTATTACACAAGTAAAGGAATCGATAACACATCAAAAGTCTAAACATATTTAGTATAAATATCACATTTTGAGAGAGAGAGTTAGAACTAAAGAAATATTGATTTAGAAAGTATCTTTAGCTAACAATGTTGTTGACCCTACTAATTAAAATGATAACTTAGGAATAGTTAGACTATCATTTTAAAAAGAAGGGTATGAGATACAACAGCAAATAACTTGGAAGTATGAGTTTGTTATGATATATTCTAAAAGCCATTTAAATTATTGACTTCAGGAATATATTTTATCTTCTATATACATTATTTATTAATAAAAGAAAGAGTTTTTTATTCATAAATATGAGTTGTTTTCTTTATTTAGTTATGTATATAAATAAAATATATTTGTGAATTGTCTTAATAATTTTTTTAAATTCATTTAACCATAAAATAAAATTTTTAAAATCATTCCTCATAGAGATAATATTAAATGGACAATGATATTGTATAGTAAGTATACTAAATATTTTCGATGAATATCATGAGATGATAATAGTGTAGATAATGTGATAGTTACGTTATTGGGACATCCATATAAGTTAAATAGTTAAAAAATTATTTTTTTAAATATGACCATATAGCGATAAATCATGCGGTATTGTATATAGTCAATAATTTATTATATAATTATATTAGTATGCGATACTATTCTTTGACCTAAAACATCATAGTCGAATTTGATAAATATACACATAGTTCATATGGTGTATAAGTACGAAACTAATTATAATAAAACTGGTTTGATCACTTGTTATTTATGTTTAAAAATAAATGATTATCAAGACAGAATCCCTTGGCTCGATGTATAGTATTAAAGTTACTGTTAACTCAACCTAAATTCGAGTTTCTTAATGATAAGTGGTTAAATCAGTATATTTTTGGTCAAAGTGATTAAATATCGAACGAAAAAGTTGGTGATAATAAGTTCAATAAATATTGATTGATTGTTCATATTAATATCGATAAAAGTTCATGGTATGTCAAAATTTTTTGAGTTTATAGCTATTCTATAGTGCACTTATATAGTCACACCAATAACTAAAGGTAATCATAGACATTTAAAAGAGAAAATATTATCGATAAAAATACTAGTACTTTTGAGACAATGTATAGGATGAAATAAATATATATAAGTGTTATATATATTATGACTTCTTTAAAATGATTAAAGAATTTTTTTCACTACTTTGCATTAAATATAACTTAATGTAAATTGTATGATCTAATTGATAATATGGATTATTAATGGACTTAAGTGTAAATTTGTAATTATTAGATAATTACACTTAAACTTATGAAAATATGTTTAATTATATTTACTTAAAAATTAAGCAAATATACTACACTTAAGTACTCGAATTTAAATGCATAATATGGCAATTATGTGATTATTACTATTATGTTCATGACACATATTCATCTTTATTAAAAAGTAAGGGCAATTGTGAAAGTGCATGGATATATTTAAGTATATATGGGCAACTTTTTAATTTTGGATGATTTTTGAAATCAAACAAAGCTCTCTTCCCATATTGAATTTTTGACCAAGCTTCTCCCTTGCATTTTGGTGTTGTAAATTGTAATTTTTTCACAAAATTGAAGGTATGTATTCTTCAACCATCGTTTATGCATTCTTACAACTTATCTATGATGGAAAATAATGTCTATATATAATGTATGCAGATTTGACATTCCAAGTGTTTGATGAAATGTTTAAATGAAATAATCATTATGTTTAATATATGTTATTGTGTATTTCAATCAATGAAATACATTACCTTAATCTTTAAGACAAACAAAAAGCATTGGATGCTGAAACTAATGCAAGTTAAAGTGGATGAGCAATAATATAACATGAACGATATTTCAAAAATAATCGTTGCAATCCATTCCATTCATTATGTATATTATGTGTTTCATCGTACCCATGTCCTCACATAACTATAAATAAAAGATTTTATCTGGTAAAGATATTACATATTTTCTTTTGAAGTATTGATGATGCGTTTTCTTTTACACATAGAATTTCAAAATAACATCCTTGATTAAACCAATTAGAATCAATGTACTTAAGTGATAGCTAATTGTTCTTATTAAATTTATCTAGTGCTTTAACAAAAATACAAAATTTAGAATT
The DNA here is from genome assembly GCA_032401905.1 of Swietenia macrophylla. Classification (NCBI taxonomy): domain Eukaryota; kingdom Viridiplantae; phylum Streptophyta; class Magnoliopsida; order Sapindales; family Meliaceae; genus Swietenia; species Swietenia macrophylla. The sequence continues at coordinate 5,539,584 of CP135582.1, forward strand.
ACTAACCTTTTCAAATATCCTATTTCAAACATTGCTTGCAAGTATCATTAAAGGTTTCTTATAAATATTAAGGGACATAGCAACATTTGCTGGACAAATTTTTAGGAAAACTTTTAACTTTTTCTCTTTTTAATGATGCTAAGTGTTTTATCATTTTAAGAAAATTGCCACGCTTGTAAAATGAGTTAATTCACTGTGACTTTTTAAGTCACTCATTTTACAAGCCATGAGATAATAATATGGAGGTTTTTAGTCTCAATTGATTTCAAGGATGGGTTTATGCATTTATAACTTCATCAATGTGCCTAAATTTGCGCAGCTAAATTATACTGTAAAGAAAATCTCCTTCTTACTTTTAAAAAGCACATTTATTCCAACATTTTACTCTCTTTTAACTTTGAAACACTTTAATAGTGAATTTTTTATACCTTGATCAATGTAATAAAAAAGGAAACATGGAAATAAAATGCACGATCTTTTGCTTCAAAATGCTTGTGATGCGAACCTCGCAAAGAATAATGAGATTCGAATTCAATAAAGAACTTAAGATCTTTCTACAATCAGATTTGAATAGAACCTCGACTCATTGTTTATGAAGAAATAAGAACCTCGGTATAATATAGACTTTACAAATGGTAATGGAAGTTCGTTTGATAAGTCACTGATAAATGCCATAAGAATAGTTCTTGATAAATTCGAATAGTTCTTCAAAGAATTAAAGAGAAAAGAACTCTTAATTTTTCTGACTAATGAATTCTGATTGCTTCTTATTCAAAAGTATTTATTTATAAGCTAAATTATTACAAGGCAAGTTTTTAAAAATACTTTAATTATAGGCTATCTTAATTAAGGCTAAAATAATATCTCCTACTAGTCTAAAATAAAAAAAGAAATAATTAGCCAATTAAATAGCTCTACATGTCAAAATTAAACAAAAAAAGTTAACTAATTAAATAGTTTTATAAATGACCTTAAATACATCTAAACATGCCAATTTTACTTGCTAAAATTAAGTTTAGATTTGGTATAATTTTTCTAAAACTTGAATCACATTGATCTATTTCTGCTGGATATGTGGACCATACTCAATGTACCTTCACGAATTTACTTGATTTCAAATTTCTTGAATCAGCTCGTTAAGTGTATCTTTAAACTTTTTTACTTGTACTCTCGTAACCGGACTAATCGAAACTTGAATTGGATTCTTTGAAATCGTACCATGATTTGTATCATTCCTCTTCTCTTGAAAAAGATTTGTCCTCAAAACATCACTTATATCAAAAGGACTTAAATTAGTAATATTAAAAATAGCACTTACATTATACTTATCCGGTAAATCTAATTTGTAAGCACTGTCATTGATACGCTCTTAGATTTGAAAATGTCTATCTTCTCTTGGAAGTAATTTGGAATGTCTTTGCGTCAAATATCTCTCTTTTCTCATATGCAACCAAACCCAATCTCCTAGTTCAAAAACCAGCTTGCAACGCTTCTTGTTGGCTTGTTTTGTGTACTACTCCGTTCTTCACTAAATGTTGAGTCCTACTTTCTAATGAATTTACCTAACAAATTCAATTTTTTTTTTTTTTTTGCTATCTAAATTAACTCGCTCAATCATGAGTAAAAGAGATAAATCCAATGAAATTAATAGATTAAATTCATACACAATTTTAAATGAAAAAAATTTAGTAGCAGAATGAATAGTATGATTATAAGCGAATTCAACATGTGGTAAACAATCTTCTCAAATTTTAATATTCTTTCTAATAATGTCCTTAACAAAGTAGACAAAATCCTATTTACTACTTCGATTTGTGGGTGATAAGTAGTAGAAAATAAGAACTTAGTACTTAACTTATGCCACAAAATTTTCCAAAAGTAATTTAAAAACTTAGAATTTATATTCAAAACAATTGTTTTAGACATACTATGTAATCTCACAATCTTTATAAAAAACAAATCAGCAACATATGAAACATCATCCGTTTTGTGACATGTAATAAAGTGTGCTATTTTAGAAATTATATCTACAACCACAAAAATTGAATCTATACTACATTTACTTTTAGGCAATCTTAATACAAAATCAATAAAAATATCAATCCAAGACTCATTAGGAATAGGCAATAGTGTGTATAAACCATGAGGCTGCATTTGAGATTTTGTTTGCCTATATGTGACTCATTTATCACATTCTCTCAACATCTCTTTTCATGTGTGGTCAAAAAAAGTGTTGTTGTAAAATAGCTAATGTTTTAACTATCCTAAAATGTCCCATCAATCCTCTCCATGTGATTTCCTAACTAATAAATCACACACGAAATAATTTGGTTTACACAACTTATTTTCTTGAAATAAGAAATTCTCATATCTAAAGTACTTACTATTGGGAGTGTTCTCACAAAATTTATACCTTTCACTGAAGTCAGGATCTGAAGGATAGAACTCTTTAATATGTACAAAACTAAACAATTTAGTATTAAGAGGAGAGAGTAATGCATACCTACGAGAGAGTGCATCTGCAACCACATTCTCTTTACTTTGTTTACATTGGATGACATATAGAAACGTTTCAATAAAGTCTACCCAACAATCATATCTCTTGTTCAGCTTGTATTGTCCTTTCAAGTACCTCAATGATTCGTGATTAGTATGAATCACAAACTCCTTAGGCCAAAAGTAGTGCTGCCATGTTTCCAAAACTCGAACCCATGCGTACAATTCTTTATCATAAGTTAAGTAGTTTAAAACTATTCTACTTAACTTTTCACTGAAAGTACATAATCGGTCATCTTTCTTGCATAAACACAGTGCCAATACCTATACTAGAAGTATTATATTCGATTTCAAATATTTTGTTAAAGTTAAGTAAAGTTAATAAGGGTGCGTTTACCAATTTTTGCTTAATGAGCTGAAATGCCTTCTCTTGCTCTTCACCCTACTTGAAACCAACATTTTTTTTTATTACCTCAGTGAGCAGTGCGATCAAAGTAACAAAATTTTTCATAAACCGTCGGTAAAAACTAGCGAGTCCATGAAAACTCTGTATATTACTTATGCTTATGGGACTCGGCCATTCTTGAATTGTACGAATCTTTTCTATATCAACATGTATTCCTTGTACATTTATAATAAAATTAAGAAATATAAGTTTATCGGTGCAAAATGTGCATTTTTTTAAGTTAACAAATAACCTTTTTTTTTCTAAATACATTTAAAACTGATTTTAAATGCGCAATATGATCATCCAAGTTTTTACTATAAATGAAAATATTATCAAAATAAATAACGACAAATCTACCTATGAATGCATGCAATACATGGTTCATTAATCACATAAATACGCTCGGTGTATTAGTTAACTCAAAAGACATTACTAACCATTCATATAAACCATATTTTATCTTAAAGGCAGCTTTCCATTCATCATTCTCTTTTATGCATATTTAATGATATCAACTTTTCAAATCAACAGGATGTCAATACTTTATCGTAATATTGTTCGTGTGATTTCTTTTTATTCAAAAGTGCTTATTTATGAGCTAAATTATTACAACGTAAGTTTTTAAAAATTCCTTAATTATAGCCCATCTTAATTAAGGTTAAAATAATATCTTCTACTTGCCTAAAATAGAAAAGGAAATAATCAGCGAATTAAATGGCTCTACATGTAAAAATTAAATAAGAAAAGTTAACTAATTAAATAGCCTAACAAATAACTTTAAATACTCCTAAACATGCTAATTTTACATGCTAAAATCAAGTTTAGATTTGGCTTTATTTTTCTAAAACTTGAATTATGTTGATTCATCTTTACTGAATATGTGGACCAAACTTAATGTGCTTTCACGAATTTATTTGAGTCCAAACTTCTTGAATCAGCTCGTTAAATGCATCTTTGAACTTCTTTACTTGTGCTCTTGTAATCGGACCAATCGGAATTTAAATTGACTTTTTTGAAGTCGTGCCATGATTTGTATCAGCTCAAGCCATGAAAATTATACAACCAAAGAATGTTGAAGTCAATGACATTGTTTTCCATTTAAAGAGTGTGAATACTCTTTTAATTTAAGTTAGTTGATATCATTTTAAATGTCCATCCTTCAAACACCGTCATGTTGATTAACATGATATGCTTATATTTGATGACATAATCCTAGATTACATTCAATATATATATTGTTAGCTTCTTCAAATTCAACTCATTGACACATAGAAGCATGTTACTCAACAGAGATTCCAACGTCAACTTGCAATAAAAATGTTGTCTTAGTTATTGATTAACCATCATCAACTTAAAAATAAAAAAGATGTGTTTCTCTTGGCTCAAGTGATTAATTGTTTGATGTTGTAACCTATAATTTTAGCAAATTAAAAAAATTACACATATAGAGAAAACTATTGGTATATACCTTAAATCTAATAGTATTTTGAATATTTAGCATATTTGAATCATGAATTTATATATTTATATATATATATATATCATAAATATAATAATACTATTAAAATAGTAAGTTCAATTAATTTGACACTATTTTTAAATACTCCTAGTCAACTATTATTATGACTAGAGTAACAATAATATATAAAGACTAATATATATACTGACTGATAATAATAAATGTATGTTATAATATGAGTATCAAGTCAATACATAAGTACAAGTTAGTAAATTAATGTATTAGACCGACTTATCATAAGAACATTACATAGATCATTATATGAGTGTTATAAGTGATTATTATAATGACAATAGTATATGTAATCTTTGGACTTGAGATTACCATAATTTCCAACATAAAAAATGATATATTTTGATATTTTCAAAAATCGTTTGCAACAAAATAAACTATAAAAGAAATAATAAGATATGTCATGCTCATGAAGAGGAATGTGTGTGATTAAAATATGATTTGTCTTTTTTATATAATAAGAGTGATATTTTAAGCTTTTTGATTAAGTGAGATTTTGAAAATGTATAGTCATTCTTAAATAAGTAAATATGTGATGTTAACATTATTTGCTAAAATAAGTTTACTCAAGATATTTAAAAAATATAAAATTGAGTCATATGAGAATGACACATTCTATATCTAGTATTCAATTAAAATTTTAAAATAAATGGATTGAATTATATAGTAGCATTAGTCACAAATAAGTTGATGTCAAGCCACTTACATTTTCATAACTTAGGTAATCATAATGTATTGTTAGATACTGCTTATTATTTATAATATTAAAATTAAATTTTAATGTTACTGTCAACATTACAAAAATCTATTGAGTTGCACATTAAGAATGAAAATAATATATATATATATATATATATATAAAGAGTTCTAAATGTGTTTAGAATTCATTAAGTTATTTGGATATTGATTTTAACTAAACCCATTATATAAAGATTAGATTAAATTTTATTAGTATCTACTTTATTAAATAAATTAGATTTTATAAGAAAACATTACCAAATAGTTTAAGTCAAAATTAAAGATTTAAAATAATAATATAAATATATGATATTTGCGTCTTATAGGAGAGTTTAAGGTTTGTTTTTTGCGTCCTTATTTTTGGAAAAAAAAAAGAACACATAAAACATTACTTTTGAAAAAACAAAAATTGTAAATAAATTTCTTTTGAATTTAGATGGTTAAAAACATTACCTTAAAAATAAAGTATTTGTTTTGGAGTGTGTAGTTATTATGTCTTGTCTTTTTGGATCTTAGAGAGAGAGAGAGGGAAAGAAAGAGAGGGAGAGGGAAAGGGGGGGAGATGTAAAATATTAGAATAGGGATGACAATGGACTTGATTTGAGAGGATTACCTCTAAACTCGCGTATGTTATTTGCTATAATAATTCAATATCAAATTCGTAGCAAGTTTGATATTTTGTTATTAAATTCACTTAAATAAATGCTTAATATTTACTAAACTCATATATGAGCATACTTATAAATGTTTCATCTTAGTTGGATGTTTTCTATATCTCTAATGCCAGTATTTTTTTTTTGTGTTTTTTAACAAAATAATATAATAATGATCATATATTATTTTATTTTGTATATATAGAAAGGAGAAATATTACACGCATCAGGACTTTGAAAAGCATTTTATTTTATGACACAAGCAAAATAGTAAAAAAAAAAACTTTGAAGTTTTTGAAAATTATTTTAAAATTATTTGCCCAAGAATTAGTTTGTGGCATTGTTTTTGGCTTAAAGCACCTCTTATTTTAGTTAAAAAACTTCCTTCATAATTAGAATAAAGGTCATAAGATCATATACAACTTTTTTCTTGTGAGATAGAGTTATTGTATGAACGTTATTATCTATCAAATATAAGGCTGTCTATTGCACTAAGCTTGCATCTAAATTTACGTGGTGCATGACACATGAGTCATGCATTTAAGAAAGACCATTAGTTTGAAAAAATTGCAGTTGATAGACTTATGAAAGAATCATAAACATTGTTTCTTATTTCAAAAGAGATTGAAACATATCATATTATATTGTGTATCTTTTATTGTTCTAAATAAAAGAATGGAATAATCAATGTCTTTTTTGTTTATATACGTAATATTGCTATTTAATTATGCATGCTTTTTATTATGCTAAAATAGTGAGAGTTATAATTTATTAGAATTTTTCATAATAAATTCATAACAAGAGCTAAAAGTTTTATTTTGTGCAAATAACCAATTGTATAATAATATAAATATTTGGTAATGGGTGATGATTTGAAGTCTCAATAACCTTTTGAATCTATTCCTTCTATTTTCTTTTCAATGAAAGAAATGACTTTTGCATTAAAAAATATGTGGCCATGTTAAATAAAAATGCAAAACTTATAATATAGATAATTATAATATGTGGTATCGAAAGATTTGATGAGTTTTGAAAGAGCAAAATGCTCTTGAGGTTTTAACTAACACTATAATTTAAACAACTACAAAGAAACACTACTTGACATATAAGAGATCAAGAGGCTTATCAAGCCTACGTTAAGAAAAGCAAAACTACTTGCATCACATTATTGAGTAGTGTAACTAATGATATCATGTGTGAGTTTGAGTTGTATCAATCAGCTTAAGAATTATAGTTTGCCCTTAAAAACAAGTTTAATGGTACTTCTATCATATAATGAGACAGCATCTAATGAAAATGTCAAACATGATAAATAAACTGAAAAATGTATGGCATGCTGTAACTAATAAGAAATGAGTTCCTATTGTGATTTGATCCTTTCCTGATAATTGGGAGAATATAAAAGTCAACATGACACATAATGATAGTATTAAAACTTTGATCATGCCAAAAAATATGTTGAATTGGAAGATGAGCACCTTAAGGCACGTAAGTTTTTTATCCAAGCTTATGCGGTTAAATCTAACTCTCACAGAGCATCTTGATTCAAAAGAAAGTGAAAAAAGTAGTTTTTTAAAGAAATTTAATACTTCAGTAAGTAAGTACATAAGAGCCAAGCATGTTGGTAAAAAAAGGGGACAAACCTAAGTTAAAATACTATAATTATGAAAAGATGGATCATTTCGCTCATTTGAATGCTTGGAGTTAAAAAAGGTAAAATCCTTCTTCATACATTTAAATTGTGTCGATGTCTCTAACTTTGTTTTTCTTACAAAATCTTGTATATGATAGATTATACATTTAGGAGTCACCAACCACATAATTAGGGATTGAAAAGCATATGTGGATTACATCAAAAAAGCTAAGGATCAAAATGGATATATTTAAGAGACAACTCAAGTGTTAAAATCAAAATAATAAGCACTTGCAAAATGACTTTGCGTGGTAACGAAATCTTTCTCCTTCATGATGCCTTATATGCACTGAATGTAAAACCCGTCCTCGAACTCGAAGAGGGCAAAATAATCATTTTACAACTATGAGTTATAAAATATTGTTTTCTCATAAAGCATGCATAGGTTTATATAGAGTGAAAAAAGTTAGAAAATTAGGAACTTAAAAATACTTTCTCTATCTCTTCTCTTTTTCTCCTTACTATGTCTCTCTCTTAGGTAAACAATGCCATTTTTCTCTAGTGATTGGATTTTCACATTGATAGCAGCATTGATTCCCCTCGCTATCACAATTGCAATTGTTCAAAGAATGCTATCATTAGAGTTGCTATTATTGTTCATGCACTACTAAAAGTTTCGATGATCGAATTTTTTTTCATCAATTTGCAACATTTTTCGGGGAATGAATCGACACCTCTGATGCATCCAAACTCCTGTTATCATGCTCTATACTGTGGTGTGGTCCTTTTTCGTAAAATTTTCTCATTTTTTAATCATGGATTTGTTGGTCGACAAGCCTCAATTTCTGTGCATTTTTTAAATAAATAACAAGGTTTTAGGAGATTCCACTGGCACCAATGAATTCTTAAAGGGATGTTTTACAATGTGAATGTATTGTTTTGTATTAATTAAGATGTTTTGGTAATGTAATGATGTCCTAAAATAAGACCATTGAAAATGTGTTTTGTGTATTTTTTAACAACTAAAAATATAATTTTAGACATATGAATATTGTAGGAAGATTCCTAAGGTTGATATGAGCAAATCTGAATAGAGTTTTTAACTTTGAAAGAACGTTTTACCTCTATTTCGGTCCTCACTCTTCCTATACCAGGTAGAGATTATGTGGCATTTAGAGATGTTTTGAGGCAAAGATTCGGTTGTGTCCTCATGCACGATAGAAAAGTAGTTGTGTATATTTCTCGTTAACTTAAGAAGCACGAAGCCAATTATCTTACCCATGACTTAGAGTTGGCTGTTGTGGTTTTTGCATTAAAGACATGAAGGCACTACTTATATAGAGAGCAGCATTAGATATTTAATGATCACAAGAGTTTGAAATACTAACTTACTTAAAGGGAGCAAAATTTGAGGTTACGAAGGTGGTTAGAACTGATTAAAGATTATGATCTAATTATCGATTATTACATGGGTAAGGTGAATGTAGTGGCTGATGCATTTAGTAGGAAGTCTTCAGCCACTAGCACGTGTGTATGATTTCATGCCCGTGTTATTGGATTTGAAGTCTATAAGAGCGGTTAGGCTATAATGGTAGTTGAACTTTGATAGCTAATTTTATGGTTAGACCTACTTTGGTTGAATAGATAAGAGATGCACAGATGCAAAATAGTGAGTTGATCAAAGCCTATCAAGGAATAATGAAAGAAATAGAGAGTGATTTCTATATTACTTAGGATGGGAGGTTAAAGTTGAAAGGTAGAATCTGTGTACCCAAAGTTAAAAAGGGCAATCATGGAAAAAGCATACTGCTTTACTTTCGCGATGCATCCATGAAGTATTAAGAAGTGTAACACTATCAAGGAGGGCTATTGGTAATCGGGAATAAAGAAAGATATAGCGAAGTATGTGTCCAGATGCCTAATGTGTCAGCAAGTAAAGGCTAAACCATCAAAAGCTTGCTAGAAACATATCACTATAGATTTCATAATCGGTTTGCTTTGTACATAAGTTAGTTACGATGTCATCTGAGTGGTAATGAATCAACTTATTAAATCGATACATTTCTTACCGATTCAAAATACTTATTTAGTGGAGAAGTTAGTGAGGTTATATATTGTAAAAATAGTCCGACTATATAGAATGCTAGTAACAATTATGTTGGATCGAGATCCTCGTTTTATATCTCAGTTTTGGCTGAAACTTTATAAAGCGTTAGGTATTGCTCTGAATTTCAGTACTACTTTTCACCCTTAGATCGACAGCCAATCAGAAAGGACCATACAAACCTTAAAAGACATGTTTTAAGCTTGCGTGTTAGACTTTCAAAGTGGTTAGGATGTGTATCAATCTTTGGTAGAGTTTGCTTATAATAGTAGCTACTAAGCTAGCATAGAAATAGCTCCTTATGAAGCGTTATATAGGCGAAAGTATAAAACCCCACTTTGCTGGGATGAGGTAGGGGAAAGAAAGATAGACAATGCTAAGTTTAAACCATCTTAGGCAAATTAAAGACTACAAAGAATTGCCAAAAAAGCTATGTAGACAACTGACACATAGAAATGAAATTTAAGCCGAGAGACATAGTTTTCCTTAAAGTTTTACCTTGGAAAGAATTAATTAGATTTTGTAATAAAGGAAAGCTCTATCCTTATTGTATTAGTCCCTTTAAAATAACAAAGAGGATAAGCCCAATGGCATATCATTTGAAGTTGCCTTTAAATATAGAAAAAATCCACAACATCTTCTATGTGTTCATGTTGATAAAGTACATTCCAAATCCTTCCTATATCTTAGAAGTGCCGCATGTAGGTCTAAGTTTAGATTTTGACTATAAAGTCTTATTAGTTCAGTTTTTAGATTAGGTCAAAAAAGTATTAAGAAGCAAGACAATTCCCATGGTTAAAGTTTTATGGCATAGCAATCAACTCGAAAAAATGACGTGGGAACCTGAGCATGTGATACAAAGGCAATATCGTTATCTATTTTAATGATGCAGGTCTATTAAATTTTAAAGGCTAAAATTTTTTAAGGAGGTAAAACCCGTCCTTCGAACCCAAAGAGGGTAAAATAATTATTTTACAAATATGAGTTATAAAAACACTAATTTGTTGTCAACTGTGCGTAGGTCTATATAAGGTCATGAAGGTTGAAAAATTAGGAACTCAAAAATACTCCATCTCTCTCTCCTCACTATGTCACTCTCTCAGATGAACAGTGCCTTTTTTTTTTAGTGATTGGATTTCAACACTGCTAACATCATTGGACTTCCCTCGCTGCCATGATCTCAACCATGCAAAAAATGTTCTCTTTGAAGTTGCCATTAATGTTTATGAATCGTTAAAAGTTTTATGGGTCAAATTTCTTGTCATCGTTTTACAGTGTTTTTCAATAAGTGAATCGACGACTTTGGTGCATTCAAACTCCTATCGTCGTGCTCTATGTCGTGGTGTGGTTCTTTTTTTATGAAATCTATCATTTTTCGATTGCAAGTTTGTTGCTTGACAAGCCTCAATTTTTGTGCATTTTTGGTGAACGGTGAGGTTCTAAGAGATTCCATTGACACTAATGAATTCCTAGATATAGTTATACAACACGAATGTGTTGTTTCGCATAAATGGAGATGTTTTGATAGTGTAACAACGTTCGAATATAAGGTGATTAGAAATGTATTTTGTATATTTTTCGACAATTGAAAATATAATTTTGAACTTATGGATGTTGTAGAGAGATTCATGAAGGCAATATAAATATGACAGTGTAATCCATTCACAAAACAAAGGTTGGTAGAGTTTGAATTTGCTATTTCAATTTGGTTCTGTTTGATTTGCTACAATAACTTTATGATTTTCGAAAAATTCTCCTATACATGCTAAACAATTATTAAGGAGTGAATACCCTCCCTATAATATATATTTTAATATTTTAATTTTATTAAAAATTTAGTTTATGTAAAATATATTTTTTTAAATTTAATAATTTGATTTTAATTTATCTAATTGTGAAATAGAAAATACTAGAATTACTTAGAAATAATATTTGGATGAATATTATAATAAAGATTTTGGTAATAGCTATAGAGTATGGCTGTAATACTATAAGATGTAGCATATAGACGATCTTATTTAGAGACCACATAGGTGAGGTGATCTAAATAGGGCTATTATCTGGATGACTTGATGAAAAGACCACCTTATGTTAATATCTTGGGAAGTATCATGAGTCATCCTGTGGTCCTTAGCTAATACCAGTGTGATGAGTATGGTTTTATAAAGATAACTACATTTTTGTAAAAGAATATACTTGTGGATTCATGTATGCTTTGGCAAAGGTACGACTCAAATAGAAATGACAAGCTCGAAAATGTTTTAAAATGAATTATTTTAGTATTCTTTCTCTTTTCTTTTCTAATGAAATTGTTTTGCTAAATTTCAACTCACAGAGTCTATTTTATATACTCACCCCCCACTCAGTCTCACAATCCAAGTTTAAGTTTAGAGCAGAGCAGCGATGCACGCAAGGAGTAGACTTGTTTAGTGTACACATTCAAGTACGATATTCTTGATTCACAGTTGAGTTTCACGAAGCCCATTAGTTCTTTTAATTTGTGAGATATATTTTGTACTTATTATATTATTGTATTTTGTAAATTTGTATTTTTACATATTTATGTTGGAAAGGATTTTATGAATATATTATGAAATTTGTATATTTAATTTATAATTTTATGCTGCTTTAGATAGGTTTTTGATACTTTGTGGGTTTTCAGGAGGTGTAACTTGCAAGCGGGACGTAACTCGAGAATACGCAGCGATTGTCACGTGAGAACCTTTGGGTTGGAGTGTGACAATGAATATCAAAAAAACTTGGTTTTTGTAACTTTCCTTCCAAAACTAGGTCACTCGTTAAATTTTCATTGTTTTTTTTATGGTTATTATGTTTAACTTTATTTTAATTGGCATAAGGTACTTTTATGATGGTTTTATTATATTAGTATTAAATGTATTTGGTGAATCAAATACCATGGTCTAAAAATAATTTTAATTTGATAATAGTTGTTTTTCTTTAATCACTTTTGTTAGATTGATGATGTAAATGTTAATATTTAGTATACTAGACTAGCCCATACAAGACAAGTAAAAATGAGTAGATTAGCATAATTAGGCTTATTGTTTAAAATTAAAATGCCTATATATGAGAATTTCTAACTGGAAAAATAATTAGAAAACTATTTAGTAAAGAGACTAAAGCCAAAACCCTATCATAATTAATTTTACTTTTAACATCTATGATCTAATGAGTATGAAAGCTAGACATGAAGTATCATATTTTATCACATTTATTAATGACTTTACACGTTATAGTTATATTTATTTTATCTCACATAAATTAGAGGTATTAAATTACATTAAATTGTATTTGAATTTAATGAAGAATCAATTTGAAAAAAGAATTAAATTTTTATGAACTGATCATGAATATAAAATCTTTCTAACTAGTTTAAAGAACTATGTAACGAGAAAGGTATAGAATGATAATTAAATATTCTTAAAACTCTGCAATAAAATAGTAATAGAAAGGAGGAATGGAACATTGCTTAAAATAGTTGGGTTAATGGTAACACAAGCCAATCTATGGATACCATATTAGGGAGATGCTTTATTGATCGTTATTTATGTACTTGACCGAGTTCCCTCTAAATCAATTAGTTCTACTTTATATGAATTATGAACATGTAGAAAGCTCGAACAAAATCATATGTGATTTTGGGTGCAATAAGGAAAAAAATTATCTTTATAAGATATTTTAAGCATTTTAAAAGATACATATATTTACTAGTAAATATCGGATGATCAAGTGACGGAATTACAATCTAACGAGGTCAATTTTTTGTAAAATGGATTCCCTATTATAAGTGATATTAATAAAGATATTTGATTTTATGGATTATATAATTCCAATAGTAGTATTGCTTTCAACCCACAAATAATAATGAATGGTGATTTACTCAAACTGTGGTTCTTAGTGAGAGTGATACACCGATTAAATTAATTCATATGAATCATTCAATAAATTAAAGCAATCAAGGATTAGTTCCACATTTCTAGTTTGAAATTGAAAGAGAAGTATTCATGGTTGCTTCTCATGATAGTGATAAGCTTAAAACACTAGATAAAGCTCTCACTTTAAATGCTAAGAAATTCTGAATGAATGCAATAGATGAGGAGATAGAATTGATGAAAACCAACCACGTTTGGAACTTTATTGACTTATTGCCTGATCGTCAAGCCATTAATAATAAATGAGTTTTAAAGATCAAGCGTAAGTTTATGACCCAATTGAAAGATATAAGGCACAATTAGTTGCTAAAGATGATACTGAAGAAAAAGGTATAGACTATGGAAAAATATGTTTTTTCATAGTAAGATTTTTTTCAATTTAACTAATTAAGTTAGTCATTGAGTTATGTCAAGTGAATGTAAAGATTGCATTTATAATTAGAGAATTATAAGATGAGATATATATGAATCAAGCAAAAGATTTTATTGCAAAAGTTAAGAACACAAAGTTTGCGAACTAAAATGATTCATATATTGTTTAAAGCAATGCTCTAGATAGTGGTATCTTAGTTTTCACCAAGCTATAGCAACGTGTGACTTTATGATGATTGAAGAGGATCATAATATAGATATCAAATGATTTAAGGATAATTTTGTGATATAATCCTTAGATGCGACAATATTTTATTAGTTAAAAATAATAAGAAATTTTTTTAATCATAAAAAAATGGATATCTTCAAATTTTGACATGAATGATATAGATGAAACAATTATATTTTTCAAGTTGAAATTCAAAGTGATCATTTAAAGAAATTTCTAACTCTATCACAAGAAACATATATTAGAAAAATTCTTAAACAATTCAATATAGTTGCTTGTAAGCCTATGAATACTTTAATTTTAAGAGGATAATTTCTTAACCTTAATATTTACCTTAAAACTCTACAAGAAAAATAAATAATGACCTTATTTGTATGTTATAATATGCATCAAGTTCTTTATGCAAGTCCACAAAAAACCTTATGTATGTTATAATATATATAAGACCCAATATTTATTATACTGTGGGATTAGTGAGTAAATACCAATTAAATATGGATGAAAGTATTAAAAAGCTATTAAGAGAATACTATAGTATTTGAAAGGCACTGTGGATTACTTTTTATGCTCTCAAGAAGAAGACTCACATTTGATTGATTTAAATGAGCAAAACATCGATGTCAAAGTATGCATTTTTATTTGGTTGTTGTCTATTTCATAAAGTAGCAAGAAAAAAACATTCGTAGCACTATTTACAATGAAAATTGAATATATAACATGTTTTGTAATAGTACAAGAGACATATTAATTTAAGAGATTTCTTGAGGATTTAAAAATTGTCACAGATACTTTAAATCTAGTGATATTATATTATGACAATTAGGTTACAATAGCTTACACCAAAGATGCAAAATATTATAGCAAATCAAAATATATGGAGACAAAATATAATTTTGTTAGGGAAATTATGAAAAAAAAAAGTGTTGATATAATATATATCTACTTGTTAAATGATAACGGACCTATTTATTAAACCCGTAACTAGAGATGTTTACTCATCATCTGTTTGGTCGTTAGGACTATATAGATTATGATATTGCTATGACATTTTTATTAAATTATTGTTGCTTATAATATATTCATTGTTTGATATTATCATACTTACACAAATTCTATTAAAATATTATGCCATTAGATTTAGACCAGATTTTTTATAGAAAAGGTTGCTTTTGTTGCTATTTGAACAAGCTAAGATTAGATACAAAATATAAAAGACAACAGTAGTAATGTTTTGTCAAGAAGCTAATGAATATTTCTTTTAAAAGAATCGTCTTGACAAAGTCAAAATGAGGTTTATATATATATATATATATATATATTTGATATTTGAACCAACATAATAATATTTGTTATCATTAAAAAATTGATTAGCCAAATATGAAATTTTAATTTGACACAAATAATATGCGAGTTATTAAAAATTCAAGTTAAGCTTTTAGGTAGTGATTGAACTTAAATTTGTACAATGATTAAGCTAAAAGACAACTATATAGTTAAATCATTATAAAACATTATTCATACTATGTGTGCTTCTTACATGGCAAAATGAAAAATAAGTTAATACATCCCTGTGTTCTCATTGTGAGTTTCATTGAGATTAAATAATGTTAATCTTTATATATATATATATATATATATATATCATATGTTACTGTTTACTATATTTTGAAGTATTGAATTGATAATTGTTGATTTAGCATGTTATTTATGACTATGATATAATATTTTTTTATAAAACATGTATAAGAATACAGTTGATCTAAAATTGAAAAACATGAATATAATAAAAAAAATTATTTTTTGGCTTTTATATTGAACATATATGTTCACTAGTTGACTAGATGTGTGACCTATACTAGGAGTAATTGTGAGTACATGAAGTACTACGAGTAAAGTATAGTTCTTAATAAAGGGGTTGAATTACTACAACTGATATAACAAAATAAATTTAGGATACAATTAACAAAATTTGAAGATTTTTTATGTATACTTACAATTAAAAATATCAGCTCTTATACATTTATCATTGTACATTATTGTGTTCTTAGAGCTACACAATTTATTTGCTCGTATGAAGACTTTATTATGAGTTAGTGTTAATTTTTTCTCTGTTTTTTGTTACTGCTCAATATCCTATAATGTTCAAGTGAGAAATGTTAGACTTGGGTAAGGCACCCAAGATGGTTACTTAACCTAATGTAAACTAAAAGACACAACTATTAGAAGTAATTGTATTGTCTTTTAAATTCAACAATTGCCTCAAGTAGTTGTCTATGTTTATGTTATATAAGAGCAAAATTAGAAAGTACAAAAGTGTTGTTTTATTTTATCCTTTTTAATAAAAAATGCAAAGAAAAATAAAGAGAAAAGAGGCAGTGTAAAAACAATGGCAATACAAGAAAGGCATTTACATCATAGTTAGAATTCTTTTTGATTATATAATTAAACTCCAAGCTATAATTCTATTTAAGATAAATATTCGATCTTTATTTAAATTTTGTACAATTATTCCCCTCTTTAAAAATATTTTTTGTGAAGTCAAGGAGCATAATAAAGTTGCAATGACATTTTTTTTTTTAAGAAGTGTAATCATGTTTTTCTTTAAATTATATCTAATGTTACTTTTTAGAAGTCAGTGAGTTTATAAACTTTGATATGCACATGCATCTTTTAACATTATATTTCAACAGGCCACCATCTTTGCTCTTAGTCGAAAAACGACTATTACATATGCTTTAGGAATTAATCATTTATCATACACTAAAAGCATGATAGATAAATTAATTCAAAAGATATTGTTCTTTGAAAATTAAAATTGATCATATTAAAAATAATACTCAAACAATAAATATACTTGTATTTTTTGAACAACTAGCTCTAGAAGTGTTAATTGTCACTAAAGTAACACAATTGCCAAAATAATAAAAATCCTTTAAAGTGGCATTTATCCTTGATGTGATACAAGTCTCTAAAGCAATATAAGCTAATATAAGATACTTATCCTTGAAGAGGTATAAGAATTCAAATTTTTTTTTAAAAAAAAAAAAGTGTACAAATTATCAATTTATAGAGAAAATGTGGTATTTCAATGAAAAATAATTGAAAATGTAATAATCTACTTAACAATAACTACTAAAATTATGAAAAATGATTGTGGACCATAAACTATTTATGAATATAGATAAAGACATAATTGGGTTTAAGGAAAAGAAGTAATTTGAGCATAATTGACTGTTTTTATCAAACATAAAATTTTTAAAACAATAGTCCAAGTATCCGAAGACTTATTAAACACAAATGAGTATTTGAAAAGAAACATAATGAAAACAATTAGATCATAAGATATAAAGCATAACTCGTTGTTCAAGATTTCTTGCAAAGACCTATAGTTGATTTTGTTAAAAATTATTATATTTTTATTATTAATCCAATTACATTTTACTTTTTAATAAATTAGGTAGCTCCAAAAAAACTTGGTATGTATCTTGCAGATATGATGTCAATATATGGTTCACTACATGTACGTGTTATTAAAGAATATCTGAAGTATATAAAGTAAAGGATCATAGTTTGTTCTCAATTAAATTACTATGATCTTTATATCATTTGAAATAATCAGACACATATGATACAATTGTTTGAGTGAAAAATTGATTAAAGAAAAATATATTAATAATCTTACATTTCCATGCATATTCATAAAAAAAATAAAAGAAAAGAAAAAAGTCGTCATTTAGACTTGTCAATATAGTAGTATTTGTTGATAACATGAATAAAATTCAAAATCTTAAAAAGATTCTAAAAATTTTTAAATAACTAAAAAAGTAATTTGAAATTAAGAATTGTAGAAAAAATCTAAATATTGTCTCATTCTGCAAATAGAGCACAAATGTAAAAAAAATATTTATCCACGAATCTACTAATGTTAAAAAAATTTTGAAATATTCAATATGGATAAAGCTTATCTAGTAAATACTCTTATATTTGTTTAATCTTTTGACTCTTAAAATGATTTATTTTATCCTAATGAATATGATGAAGAGATATTTGTTTTAAAGTATTAATTTCCATGCAATTTAAGATTATTATATGTGACATACTGTACCTAACTTGACATAATTTTTATGAACGCATTAGCCATATTCAGTTTTATACCTACTCACTAACATTGAAATGACATTAAATATATTTTTTGTAATGTTTATGAAACAATAGATTAGAAATTATTTTATTTTAATAAATTAATGCAAAATTCAAGAAAAGCTCATTTACAAATGTTAGCTATCTTTCTAACTTTCATAAGACTCGTTCACAAGCATAACATATTTCACTTATAATAATAAAGTGATCTCATGAAAATTTTAGAAGTACACTTTAATTGCTATCTTTTCTAATCACTCTATATGTTGGATCTTAGAGTGGCTTAAAACAGATTAATTTTAAACGAGAAGTGTCAAGAAAATAACCTCAAACACCTTATGAACATTCCAATAAAAATGCAACAAGAACTTGTGATTGCAAAACCAGAACACCAAGCAAATTATCTTAATATAGAACAGAAAGAAAAACAAGAAAGAAACTCTACAAGAGACAACACAAGAGATTACGTGGTTTAGCTATTAGGGCTTACATCCATGATCAAGAAACCAAAAAAGCTTCATTCATTTATTGAACCAAGAATTACAGAAAAACATACAAGCAAATCACTAGCATTACAGGTTATATTCTTACAAGTTTTTTCTTTTAAGAAATCCACTAATTTCACTCATGTATCTCACAACTACTTGTAAATATGTGTTTTTCAAGTTTCTATCAACTATAGATTTATAGAAGTATCAAGTGTTGTAATTAATCTTGAATTCTTGAGATGTTACCTCAGTTTTTTGGCTATATGGCCAGCTATATAAGCTAACTACTTAACTAACTTCTATCTATAGCAACTGATTTTTAACCATCTCTTTAATTCTCTACCTTGGTTAAAAATCTACTTGTCATTATTAAAAAAACTTTAGGATACTTAACTATCATTACCAACAGTAATTAAATCTAAACAATGTTTAAACTGAGACATTGTTAATGATTGAGTAAGCATATCTGTAGTTTTCTTATCAGTATGAATCTTCTTTAACCTTACTTATCCCTTTAAAACTTCATCTCTAATAAAATAAAATTTAACATATATATATTTTATTCTTTCATGATACATTTAATTCTTGCTCAAATGCATTGTACTTTAACTATCACTCATGATGCATATTAATTCTTCATTTAACCCCATCTTTCTAATCAAATCTTGTAGCTATTTAATTTCCTCAAATGCCTCTAATACTGCAACATACTCAAATTTTGTAATAGAAAATGCTACTATATGTTGTAAGGTTGATTTCCAACTAATTATGCAGCTAAACAAAGTAAACAACTACCTCGTTCTTAACCTTCTTTTGTCTAAGTCTCCTACATAGTCAGCATTAACATATCCTTGAAGTATCTTATCTACATTTCTATGATTCTCATGCCTCAAACCAACTTTAGAAGTACCTTTCAAGTATCTCAAAACTTATTTGATAACTTTCCAGTGTTCTCCCTAAATTGGCCATCTATTTACTCACCATACTCACTATAATAAGGTACTGTTGCCATTTAAGATTTTTCTTGAACAGTTAATGGACTATCTTTGGTAGATAACTTGAAATAAGTTGTTAAGGGATAGTTGATAGATTTTGCATTCTTCGTATTAAACTTCTTAAGAACTCCGTGTAAGCAAACCAAGATATATATATATGCAATATAAAATACACAAAATAAACGGTTTACTTTTTAAAATTTATGCGATAATTTTTAACATTATCATATGTATGTAATACAATGCAGTAAATACATATATACCTCTAATTAGATAATTTTGCCAAATCACGAACATAAATCAATTGCCTTTGCTTATCTATGGTATCCACACGATTAAAAATCTAACACAAAGTGCTAACTATTATAATTTCAATTTATGATGTTTTGTGCATTCTTCTTTTTTCACAAGCAAGAATGCAAAAAAATTCCTAGGCACGCCTCTAAAATACAAATATCATATATATATAACTATTTTAGGTCTTTAATATGACTTAAAATATTTTGTTGGGTTTTTTTAGAAAATTCAATTTATTTAGTAAAGTAGGTATTAATAAAATTTAATATAATTTTTACATAATATGTTTAATTAAAATTAATACTTAACTAGTTTAACGAATCTTAAATACATTTAGAATTCTCCATATATATATATATTATTTCTGATTTTAATATGTGATCTGATAGATTCTTGTAACATTGATAGTAAAACTAAAACCTAATTTTAGTGTTACAAGTAATGAATAGTGTTTACTAATACATCACCACTATCCAGGTAACGAGGTTATCAGTGGTTTGATATCATATTATTCGTAACTAATATTGTTATGTAATTTAATTCTTTTGTTTTAAATAACTTAATTGAGCACGAGACATGAAATATATCATTATCGTATAGTTTAATTTTATATTTTTTAAATATGCTAAGCATACTTATTCTATTAAATGAAATCAATATCACATGTTAACTTATTTGAGTATAACCATGCATTTTCAAAATCTCACTCAATCAAACGGTTCAAAATATCATTCCTATTATATAGGAAAGATAAATCTCATGTTGATCACACAAATTTCTCTATACGAGTTATGACATATCTGACTATTTCCTTTATAGTCTATCTTATTACAGATAATTTTTGAAAATATCAAAGATATGTTATTCTTTATATTAGAAACTATGTTGATTTTAAGTCCAAGGATCACATACATCATTATTATTATAAGAATCACTTATGATACTCATATAATGATCTATGTAGCATTGTTATGATAGGTCGATTCAGTACATTAGTTCACTAACTTATACCTATGTGTTGATTTGATATCTTATAACATAACATATATATGTTGTTATCAGTCACTATATATATTAGTCTCTATATATTATTATTACTCTATTTACAATAATACTTGTCGAAGGATATTTAAAAATAATATTAAACTAATTGAACTTACTATTTTAAGGGTATTATTATATTTATTAC
Organism: Swietenia macrophylla; assembly: GCA_032401905.1. NCBI lineage: Eukaryota > Viridiplantae > Streptophyta > Magnoliopsida > Sapindales > Meliaceae > Swietenia > Swietenia macrophylla. The sequence goes on from CP135582.1 coordinate 5,560,850, forward strand.
ACGCACAAACATGTAATAATGAAATAATTAAATAATATATATAAATTTAAAATTAGCATGATATAAATATATCAAATATTTAAAATACTATTAAATTTAAAGTATATACTAACATTTTACATATATATATAAATATATCTTTACCAAGATATTATCAATACATCTACTCTTTTATCTCTCCTGATATCTATTTTTAGTGTCTTTTTAGTCGCCTCCAGATCTTTCATTTCGAATACTTCCATAAGCTTCTCTTTAAGTTTATGAATTTTAGACTTCATATTACTCACAATAAGCAGGTCATCAATATAAAGTAATAGATAAATGGCTTTATCACTTCCAACATGCATATGATATACAAAGTAATCATAAGATATTTTTTGGTATCCTTGTTTAATCATAAAGTTATCAAACTTTCTATACCATTACTTTTGTGATTGTTTCAGGCCATAAAAAGATTTCTTCAGCGAACATACGTGACTAGCTTTCTTATCAGATTTGAAACCCTTAAGTTGCTCCATTAAGATTTATTCTTTAAGGTCCCTATGAAAGAAAGTAGCTTTTGCATTCATCTGCTCAAGATCAAGATAAAATCTTGTTGTCATGGTTAATAAAACCCTTATAGAATTGAATATTACCACAGGAGAGAAAACTTTGGCGTAATCAATCCATTCCCTTTATGTATATCCTTTTGCCACTAATTTGGCCTTAAATCTCAGAGGATCATTCTTTGTTGTTCCTTCTTTGACCTTAAAAATTTGTTTACAGCTTACTACTTTTGCCCCTTTTGGTTTCAGCACTAAACACCATGTCTTATTCCTTATGAATGATCTTATTTTATCAGTAACAAATAATTGACATTCCTTTCTGCACTCACTATGCATTACTTCTTCGTATGTCAAAGGTTCATTACCTATGAACTTTTGCATGATGACTAGTGCATATGATATTAGATCAGCATATCTATATTTTGTGGGTACTTTGGTAGTTCTTTTTTGTCTATCTCTAATCAATTGATAGTCATTAACTTAGGGTTTTTTCTTTTAAATTCAATTTCTTTATCTTCTACATGATTTCTATGATTTGCTTGAGTCTCCACCTCAACTTGTATCATATTTATGCCTTATACCCTTTTTTTTATGAATTTAAGACTTTCCTACATCATGAACCCCAGTTAGATGTCCTTGAATTCAACATAACTTCCTTATTGAAAATGACATCCCTACTAATGATACATTTTGATGGGTTCTGTAAACAAATTAGTATATAAACATGTAACAAAATTATACAAAAAAAAATATTGTTTTCTTTTTAAGATTTATACGATAAACTTTAGTATTATCATATATATATGTTTCAATATCATAAATATGTATATACTTCTAATTAAATGAATTTTGTCAAACCACAAATACAAATTAATTCCTCTACGTCTCTATCGTATTCACATGATCAAAAATCTAATCGGAGTATTAATTTTTATGATTTGAGTGTGTGATATTTTGTGCATTCTTCTCTTTTCAAGAGCAAAGACACAAAATAAATTCATACATACCCTCAAATAATGTAAATATCACATATTTATATATTACCATTTTAAATAATCAATTTTGACTTAAATTATTTAGGTGGACTTTGTTATAAATTCTAATTTTATTTAGTAAAATAGGTACTAATAAATTTAGTTCAATCTTTACATAATGTGTTTAGTCAAAATTAATACTCAAATAACTCAAAAAATCCTAAATCCATTTAGAATTTTATATATATATATATATATATATATATTATTTCTAACTTTAATATGCGACTCAATAGGTTCTTGTAACATTGGTGTTACAAGCAATAAGCAATGTTTAGTAACATATCATAACTATCTAAACGACTAGAATATCAATAATTTGATATCACCTTATATATGATCAATATGACTATATAATTCAATCTTTTTATTCTAAATATCTTAATTAAACACGAGACATGGAATATATTATCTTTATATGATTTAATTATATTTCTTTAATATTCTGAGTAGACTTATTCTATCAAATAAAATCAATATGTGATATTGATTTATTTGAGTATAGCCATGCATTTTTCAAAATCTCATTCAATCAAAAGATCCTTATATCACTCATATTATATAAAAGGGATAAATTCTATTTTGATCACACACATCCCTCTATCGAGTTATGATATTTGATTATTTTTTTTATAATCTATCTTATTATAATGGGCATTTGAAAATATCAAAATATATCATTTTTTATGCAAAAAACTATGATGATCTCAAATCCAAGGATCATATATACCATTATCACTATGAGAATCATTTATGAAATTTATATAATGATTCATATAGCATTCTCATAATGGATTGATTCAGTACATTAGCTCATTAACTTATACCTATATATTGACTTAATATCTCATATCATAACACATACAGGTTATTACAATCATTACACTTGCTAGTCTCTATACATTATTATTACCATATTCACAATAATGTTTAACTAGGGACATTTAAGAATTGTGTTCAACTAATTGAACTTACTATTTCAAAGGCATTATTACATTTATTAAATATATAGATAAGCAATAATGAAATAATTAAATGATATATATATATATATATAAATAAAATTATCATGATACAAATATGTTAAATATTTAAAATACTATTGAATTTAAGGCATATACTAACAGGTTCAAGTTTGTGCACCAGAGTTTGAAACCTTTCACACCCGTAGAATATCCTAAAAATACTCTTTCAATGCTCTAGCTTCCACTTTAGCTTGTTTTATATGTGCATAAGTTGGACACTTAAAGACTCAGATTCTACTATTCAATAGGTTTTCCACACCATTTCTCTTATGATATCTTACCTCTTAGAGCTTTAACAAATTCCTATTAATCATGAAGGCTGCAGTGACCAAAGTTTTTACCTAAAATCTCTTTAACAACTTTGACGATTGAGCATGCACTTTACCTTCTTAATGATTGTTTTATTTATTCTTTCTACAGTGCCATTTTATTATAGGGTTATTCAAACAATTTTGTCTCAAAACATCTTTTTTTTTGTGCAGAAATCATTTAACTCTTTGCTATAAAACTTAAGGCCATTATCTATCCTAAGAGCCTTAACCTTTCTATCAGTCTGCTTTTGTACAAACATCTTTCAATCTTTAAAGATCTTAAATCCTGATTCTTTTGTCTTGAATATATACACCCAAAATTTCTTGAAAAAATCATCAATTAGAGATAGAAAATATCTGCCTCTACCCATTGATTGAGTTTGAAATGGCCCCTATACGTCAGCATATATGTATTCTAAAACATACTTAGTAGTATGTTTCCTTTTTCTAAACTTAAACCTAAAAGTCTTACCATATACACATTCATCACAAAATTCTAATCCTTAAATCTTATCAGAACCTAACAAACTTTGCTTGCATATCTTCTTCAAGCCCTTATGACTTATATGCCTCAATCTTAAATGTTACAGCTTTGTTTTATTAATCTCTATACTTGTAAATACTAAAGCTGATCCAGGCAAATGTTTCCCCATTAAGCACATGTAAACCATTACTTGCTAATCCTTTTATAACCACCATAGACACTTTTATGACTTTCAATGTCTTTTTCTCTGCTTTAAACATGTAAGCAAATTTATTAAGTATTCCCAAAGATATTAAATTCCTTTTTAGATCGAGAACATGTCTGACATTATGTAATTATATCATTACGTTATCGATCATTTTGATCTTAACCATTCTAGCCCTAATTACATTACAGGTGATATTATAACCCATCAATACTTTCCCTTCATAACTAAAATCATAAGTAACAAATGAGTTCTTATTAGGGTACATATGAGATAAACAACTAGAGTCCGATAACCACTGACCTTCAATTCCACTATTAGATGACACAAATAGCTTTACAGTTTCAAAGTCTTTTCAAGATGAATTGTCGCCTTCTGATGTAATAATAGCATTTCCATTATTATTCTTGATTTCTTTCTATTTATTTTTCCTTCCCAGACAGTCCTTCTTACAATGTTTTTCCATATGGCATTGAAAATACTTGAATCTCTTGGTTCTTAACTTTGATATCTGATGGTTCTTTTCTTTTGATGTATTTTTATCTAATATGCCTCTTGCTGTATATATATCACCTTAACCTGCTTCCCTTGCTTCACCTTTTTTTTTAAGCTCTTTTGAATTGAGGGCTACCTTTGTATTCTACATAGAAATTATATCTGTTCCAAGAGTCAAAGTGTTAACAAAGTGTTAATAAGAATTAAACAATGAGCTCAGCAATAACATTGCTTGATCTTCATCCTTTATCTTTATATCAATATTTTTAAGATCCAGAATAATTCAATTAAATTTGTCCAAGTGATCTCTTATTGAAAAACCTTCTTTAAGTATGAAGGTATAGAGCCTTTTTTTCTTGTAGAGCCTATTAACAAAGGACTTAGTCATGTATTTCTCTTCTAACTTCTTCCACAAATTTGCGACTATTGTCTATTTTGACACTTCTCTTTAGAGTCTCATTTAAACTTTCTGGCATTTTATCTTCTCCAAGTGATGCATGCTTTAGTCCCTAATGCATTAAAAGTGCTTTCAATTTGATCTTCCATAGATAGAAATCATTTTCTCCATTGAACTTTTTTAATTCAAACTTCGATTGTGCCATTCCTCTATTCCTCCTCTGGCTCTAATATCACTTTGTTAGATCTTAGAATGGCTTAAAATAAATGAATCTTAAATAAGAAGTATCAAGAAAATAACATCAAATACCTTATGAACATTCTAGTAAAGATGCAACAACAACTTGTGACTGCAAAAATAAAACACCAAGCAAATGATCTTAACATAGAACAGAAATAAAAACATGAAAGTAACTCCACAAGAGAAAACACAATAGATTATGTGGTTCAACCATTAAGGCTTACATCTATGATCAAGAAACCAATAAGCATCTTTCATTTATTGAACCAAGAATTACAGAAGAACGTACAACTTATATTCTAACAAGCCTTTTTCTTCAAGAAATCCACTTAATTCACTCATGTACCTTATAGCTGATGACCCTTGTTTTTGTTTCTCGTAAATCTATGTTTTTCAAGTTTCTATTTGCTATATATTTATAAGAGTGTTAAGTGTTATAACTAATCTTGAATTCTTGATCTTGTTACTTCAGTTTTCCAGTTATGTGGCCAGCGATACAAGCTAATTGCCTAACTAACTTCGATGTATAATAATTAATTTTTAACCACCTCTTCATTATATATTCTTGGACTACATAAAATAAGTAAAGAATTTATATATTCATGATTTTTTATCCATCATATTCAGAGTATGCGCGACATATTTTTTTATTACAAATATTTTAATAGTAATATTAAGAGACAATACCATGATATTACTTAAGTTAGAGAATGATATATTAAGAAAGATCAAATAAAATATATATTACCAAAGTTCTTCTACACTCATGAATTGTAGCAGAGCCAAAAGATTTATGTTCATTTAGTAATTTTGTTGATTATTAGATTTTTTTTATACTAACTAACGCTGTACTCTTTTCTCATTTAACTAGATTTTATCACAATAAATTTTATTGAACAAGTTTTCAACGAGTCAACATTGCACGTCTAACATGATTGAAAGTTGTGTCATCCAGACTGTTGTAATTGGTGGACCTAGCCATGGTTTTTCATTGGTGGATTCCATCGCCATTAAGTTTATACCATAATTCCACATTGACAAATTGTAAAAACTTGTCCCCAAATTCTGCCTAATATATGTTTGGCATATATTGCACTTTGCATACATCCATAGATGCAAACAAAACCTTTCTGAAAATTTAAGTTTTATTATTCATCTTTTATTTCTAATTTATTTATGGGTATATTTTTAGATTTTGAATCAGCAAGTTCATTCTTTCTTTCCCGTGCTTGGGAGCGTCAGGGGGTAGTATAAAAAGACAATTGGCTTAACCCTAATGTTAAAAGGAAAGAAGTCATATGCTCTTTTCTTATTGTTAAAAGTGATGTCTTCAATACAACCTTCCCTCCCTAGAAGTGAGAGAGGAGAGACTTATGACAGGAATGCATGTCGTGCTTGAATGGTCCATTAAACGAAATACTCAATAAGCTGTGGAAATGAGATCAGTGCGTGAGACCGACATTCACAAAAGCATGAGACCTTGGGTATAAAGAAGGGAAACGTCGCTTACCACGAGTGAGGCAAGGGAACGTCCACCGGACGCCTCAATCAACACAGGCATAACGAACGGCATTAATGGGCCCGTCCACAAGCTAATTGATTTTTGTGTTTTAAATATACCTTTCTTGTTTCATAAACCCGGGGCACAACAAAGCGGTTAAGAACAAAAGAATATTATTATTATAAAGACCAACACTGGTACCTGGATTGAGATCCTGGGTCGAGCATTGTACCCGAATCCAGTCCCGGACCCAGGCCAGGGCTATGGTACAGACTGGCTTTAGAACAGGCAATGTGCCACCCTCGGATGGGCGAGCCCGATCAAATAAAATCCCCATCCTTGTTCGTATGGATGGTTGCTTTGCACTTCGTAACTTAGCTTAAACTAAACACAAGCATTCACACAAAATCTAACCAAAATTGACACTAGATCCCGCATAAAAAGCAAATCCAAGATAAATTTGAAATTGTTATCAAAAGCTGCTCATCTCTCGTCTAATCTAGACTTAAATCCTTACGTATGGCCGTTGGCATTTGATTACTTGGATTAAACCTAAGAATACAATTCCCATGCGAACGTAGCATGTCCAAATATTTCAAAATTGTTGTGAAAAAGATGTGTTAACTTAATACTTGTTGCACTTGAATTAGCTCTTGAAGTAACCTAAATAAGAATGTTCATAGGACCGGATACATGGATCTTAAACTCTCCCTTACAACTCTCAATCTCCTCTCCAATCTATTAATTCTCTTTGAGGTGCATATAGCTTTGCCACTTGCTCTTCTGCTTCTGTATCATTAACTATGCCACGGCATCTTGGAAAGCCGCAATAACATGCTAGTTGTTCATCAATTGAAAAGAACCTGCAACACAAAAAGGAGTCAGAACCCTAAGAAAATTTTGGAACAAATTGAAATATGGACTTGTGGTTGTGGAGGACCTATAATCGTATGTCAGTTCCTCCCATTGCTTAATATCTCTTTTTGCAAATATTATAATATGCTCGTCACCATTAACACTTATAACTCTTGAATAGCAATTTGGCTGCATCAAGCAATACTAAGATCAGTAATCTTAATTTCTGGATATAATTATTTACAATTAGAAAGAGAACAACATCAAGTCAATATTCAAAAAGGATATAAAATGCTTGCATTCACAAAGCCATCCAAAATTTAGCTTCAAGAAAAACTGTCTTATTTATTTATTGTTTTGTTTGTTTATTTGATAAGAAACTTGAAACGTTTAACAAATTCAAATAGGTGGTAAGTTGGAGGGTGAGTGGTAAACATTAGCTGCCATGTAAAAGTGGCGTTTACCAAACAATGGCTGTTGTGCTTTCCAAGTTTAAGGAAAAGCAAAATAGTTCCAAACATACCCTAAGCAAGCTTTCAAAGGAAACAAGAAAAAGGGGAATATATATGTGTGTATATGTCAAAACAGCCGCCCAAGTCTTAAGGAATAGCATTGAATTCAATGGAAATAAATTCCAAAAGTGAAGCAAGAAAGCAAACTTTTATCCACATAAGAAATCAGAATCTTCCTTCCTAATTTCCATCTAAAGAACCGAAAACTGCTAACACCCAACAATCCCATAATTCCCTTGCCTTTATCCCCCCACTAAAGGCAAATTCGTTTTCTATAAACAGATGCTGGGATACTAAAGATAACCCAGCAGCATGGAATAATCTATACACAAGTTCAGCGCAGAATAGTGAAGAAATAAATCATCAGAATTCTCCAACCCTTTCATAAAAACAAAACACCAATAAGGAGATAAACACTTCATGCTCTTCATTAGATTAAATCGCAAGTGTTAAGTTTATGGTGAGCTATAATCCAAGCTAAAATTTGAACTTGGCACCTTGGCCTTCTAAATCCATGGGTTCAAGGGATAAACACAAAGAACCATCCACCATCAACCATAAAGCCATTAATCTTCAAGATTGTAGTGGGTAGGTGAATCTATCGTCTGCCAAAAGCTTAGGTAAAAATGAGTTCTAAGAGACAATATGAGATGGGAGCAACAGAATGAGCAAAGCAAGAAAAGATAATCCATACTTCACATGAGTGATTAATCAGATGAGCAATGCTTCCAGCCCTTGTGGCATCAATGACTCGTTCATCATCAATCCGAAACATGTAAGTTCCGGCACCCTGCAACATCAATTTTAAGTTATGAATTCAATTAGGATTTAACCTGCTTCGGAGTATATCATATTACTATTATAAGTGACAGTTGCACCACAATAATGCTGACAAACGCAAGTGCAACTATGTCAATATTCTAAAAATACATACCACCAATGAATTGTATATGAAGTGTTCTCTACGATCTGCTATAGAAGGACGAACAAGTTCCCCAGTGTATTCAATCACCTAGAATTAGGCAATTCACAATATTCTCAATGTCCGGTATACTTCTCAAAAGGTTATATAAAACTCACAAGAGTATATATCACTTCACCATGTCCCCAGCTCTATGTGGATGCTTTGCAAATATGCCAAACCCATGAATGCCTGATTTCCCTGAGGCATTGAAATTGCAACACAAGTGAAAATTAATGACCCAGTGGAAGACGTAAAGTAGACAATATAAAGGGCCAAGGCATCAGCTATGTTCTCCTATACCACATATACATTTCCTGTTAATGACAATTCATATGTTATAACAAAGATGTCTAAAAAAATGTCTGAAATGCAAAAAATATTTTGTAACTACAGAAGAAGAATCAGCAGAAAATTCAATGAAACTGTAATAGTAAACACACAAACTGTTGTATTCCCATATTCTAAAATGTAGAAAAGAGACAAAAAATCAACAAGTAAAGATGCATTTATCACAAGGATTTAGAGAAGAAAATAACATAAACATTAAATAAATTTTGATGTGTCAACCAACCATCCTGTGCCCCATGCAAATGAAAAACAAGGGCTTATTTTCCAATATATGAGCTTAAATTGACCAAAAGGTACTAACAAGGTGGCAAAGTTATGGATGTTATATATCTAAGATTAGACATAATCAGCGAACCCTATTTCACCATGGACCTCCTTAAAGTCATTAGCATTATATATAGAATTACATGTGTTATTATATATCCTTACAACTATTAGCCAAGTTCTTTAATTCTTCAAACAAAAGTAAGCGCTTTATCTTTAACTTTGCAAGCTTCTACCTGCCAAAACTTTATAAGACATACAAAATCCAGTGAACAATAATTTTTTCCTCACAAAATTCAGCACAGATGCCAGCATAGGGTGCCAAACACAATTACAGAGTAAGACAGGCCAACATAATTTCACATGCGTAAATATCGCTGAAAAAGAATGCCACCCTGTAACAAGGGACTATACCAGTCTTCTAACTCCTTTAATTTTTTTCATTCTTTTCATTATTATTATTATTATTTTGAAAGAAACCAAAAATGATGACCAGCTGTCGACTAAGAAATCAGAAACCAATGAGAAGGGAAACAAAAACTATATTATACTGTAAAAGGTATACTCGTTCACCCCTTTCCAAGGCTGGACCAGCCCTTACAACCTTACCCCAAAACCCCCTCAGTTGAGACAAATAAAGGAAAAAGGGTAAGCTTGGAACTCCTTAATAGCTGGAGCCCAAAGCTAAGCTAATATATGAATTCTATCCCACAAATCATCAATACTGTCCACTCTTTAAAAGCACAATTATTTCTTACTTGAGATATTACACAAAACAGGGCAGCCACTGCACAGGTCAAGAGAGTTTTAGCCTTGATTCCTTTGCCAAATCAAAAGTATTCACCATAAGAAGTGAATTACAAGAGCCCAGATGACTCATAAAATCTTAGCCTCTTTGCACAACCCATTCGTCAAATTTGAAGCAAAAAATCAATGAATTATGAAATGATTGGAAGTTTCTGCAGGCTTTTGCATAACACAAACAAAGGGGAAAGATACACGTTGGGGAACTTTCTTTGAATCAATTTTCTGGCATTTACTTTTCCTTGTGCCAAGATCCAATTCGAGACTTAACTTTCGGAAGGAATTCTAGTCTACCAAATCACTTTAAAGAGTTTAAAGTCAGCCAAAGAGATATCATTAATCAACAACCGTCCAATTTCCAAACTCTTCTGTTTTCCTTCATTCATCAATAACAATATTGCCTCACCAAAAACGAAGCATACTCGTCAATTTATCTATCACTCAAATTTCTTTTAAAGTTCCCATGTTAATTTAAAAAAGAGGAGTCCTTTTAAGTTAGATGTATATGAATTGACTCATGAAAATAAAAATATGCTATGGTATTTTAAGAATTTTTATGTTCAGGAACATAAGAGAATATAAAATGTACAAGGGAAGGGGTTAACAAGTCCACAAAAACAAGGGCGACATGTCCCAAACGCAAAAAGCTGACCCCCCAAAAAATATGGTCAACAATTCCCAACCCCTATTAAGCTAAGGCCACCTTTAGTCAATAAAGATAAAGTATTAAAAAAAAAAAAAGAGAGAGAGACAAGAAACATGTTTAAACGCCAAAGGGATAGAAGCCCAAAATCTAATTGTCCCAAAAGATACAAATAATCCTCTTCCACTTTGTTCCTAAAATATCTCAAGTTTCTTTCAATATACAAAACCCAAAAGATAGCCATGAAGGCACGATCAAATAAAATTGATGCCTTCCCCAGCCTTTAAATTGCAAATATTTGTTCCAAAGAACATAATAATAGGTTGAAGGTGCTGTCCAACTTAAATTACAGGCCCCACACAGCTTGGATCACAAGGACAGTGGAGAAACAAGTGACTGATAATCTCTAAGGCTTTCATGCTCGAGGCACACCAATCTTGGGATGAAGTCATACATGGTCTACTTGGAACTATATTGTTAGAGTTGCTTTTCCCTCAAGCAACAGACCACACTATCAATTTTACCATGGAGGGAACTAAAGCTTGTGAAAGAAAATTACAAGCATTAAAAAATGGAACCTAGTATCATCTATAAAGCTGAGAAAGTAATATTTCATCCCTAATTTTTTTATATTCCACGCTCTCTTATCCATACCGTCCAGTGAAACCCCCAATAAAATTTCAAGCATCTCAGCACACTGCTAAGCTCCCTGTCATTCAAATTTCTGAAGAAAGTAAAGTCCCCAATCTACTGCAATGAAGAGTACTGTACTATGCTTGCTATAAAACATTGCCATATATTATACTAAGATATTTAGTCATTATAAATTTTAAGTTACTGACACTTACAAAAGATAATAAATTTTCAGTACTAATTATAAGTTTTACCCAATCTTTTAGTTTCAGACATAAGTATCTGTCCTAAAATCCATGCTAGGAAGAAACAGATCCACAAAATATCAGTTAATAGAAGAAAATACATTGGCAAACAGGAATATAACCAAGGCATCATTTAGTGCTTCATTTAGTAAATTTGCTTTGTTTGTAGAACTTGGTATTAACCATTGTGCAATATCATACTTCATACAAAAAATATGTCTAACTTTAACTCACAAGGATTCTCTCTCCCACTACCACTTTTTTTCCACTAAGTGACATACTTTCCATTTGTTTCCCAAAGCAGCCAAGGAGTCGCATTTCAGAGAAATAGTACTGTTGCAAATATTTGTAGAATGATTGAGAGTGAAATAAACAGCACCAAAGAAATGTAATCCAGAAATTGCATCACACATAACAACACTTTTGAATCAAGCATGCAACATACGTTACGCATTTACAGCAAGCATGCAACACACCTGGCACTTTTACAACAAGCATGAAACGTGCAAACCTAGGAATCCGAACAGAACAAAAGCTGTGGTCTTTTTCATTTGGAAAGTCACCGATACGATGATATCCACTTACCAAATGCTAATCTCTTTCTGAAGGTCTCCCTCATGTGCTTGTATTTCTCAGTCATTGAAAGAATGTTGTTAGGAGCATCCCCGTGAAGACTATAGGAGAACTTAGAGCCAATGACTCTAATAGAAGGCAGTGTGTTGCCCGACAGTCCATTTTGGCAGTAACCACCAACCAAGTAAGGTTGATTCTCCACAAACAAGCGCTTCAAGGATGCAGCAGCAAGAGCTTCAGGTTCTTTTCGCCCTCGTCTTCCAAAATAATTGTAAGGCTCTAAGGAATAAATGTAAGATCCCAAGTATATTAACAATATTAAATGTATAGTACAGTGGGACTAAAAGTCCACACAAACAAGGACAAGTCATCCCAAAGACAAAAGCTGCAGGACTTCTACAGATAAGAATATCTATCCAACAAAGGAAAAAAAAACTAAAAAGTCAAAATTAATTGCTAAAAACAAATAATTTACCACTACGTGCACACCCAGACGGATTAGATGGTGGGATGTAATCACAACATCGATCAGTAATTTGCCCTATTCGTTCATCAAAAGCTAAACGCTCATTCAGTGGCTGCTTATGCTTCTTGCAGAAAGAAAGTAGACGAATGCACTGATCTTCATCATCTTCATCCAAAGAAAGAAGATTGAGTCGATCCTCATCCTCGAGCTAAGCAATCATAAAAAAATTAGATGAATAAAGAACACAAGAATTATATGAGCCATGTTATACACCATCTAACCATATGAATGAAATATTCAAGTAACAAGAAAGAATTACCTCAAGACAAAGACCAGCAGCACGTGCACAAAGTGGATGATATGCAACCCGACAACTAGTGTTTGAACACTGTAGCAATGATTTATTAGATTGTAGGTAGATACACGGCTTAAGATCAACAAGTGCTTTTATTGAGAAAACTTGTGCACCATTAGATTAATACACTTTGAATACATGAGATAATACTTGGACTTTGAATACATGAGATAATGCTTGGACTCTGTCATCCATAAAATTTGGGCAAATTAGTCTTACTAGAACATCGAAAATAATTTATTTAGTAGAGATTCTTATTGGAAGCATGTATATAACCATTGAACACATTAAAGGTCAATCGAGGAAACACAGTGCAGATAAAATTGCAATTGGAAAACAGCTCACTCTCACTCTCTCTGTGTTATACTAAAGAACTCAAAAGAACTTCAGTTGAGCATATATATTAACCTAGCAAGAACAATATTTGCTATAGTATTAACTATTATAAAGAAATAATTAAACAACCACATTAAATTTACGACAAATAGATTAATTGTGAGCTTACTTGGATACAAGCTCCATAGGCTACACCACAAATGCTACATAACAGCTTCCATCGATCCTGTTTAAATACAAAGAAGGATTAGAAGAAAAATAATTGTTTAACCTTCAATACATTATTTAAAAATTTTTAAAGTAGTACTTCTAGCAACAAGCTCCTTAATTTTCACAATCCACTGAAAATTAATGTAAGAAGACAGGATCCAGAATGTATGTTTGTCATAACTACAGAAAACAAATAAAATAAAAAGATTAGTACCTTATTGATTCTGTTTATCCCATCTATTGGTTCCATTCGTTTGACATCAGATAAACACGTTTCTGAGGCATATTTAGGTAAGTCAACATATAAGTATATGGAGGAAAACAACACGTAAACAATGTGTACATTATGAAGGTACAAACCAGGTATCCATATGGCACAAGCTAAATGAGCCCAGCGACCATCAGTTGTAGGTTTCATTGCACCCCCTAAAGAAAAATCAATTAGAGGTTTACTGATTAATAATCCATGGTAATATACATACAGTCTTTCTGACACCAATTTACCTACAACTGGACAAAGGCAGCAAGGAGGGGGAGATTGAGGAGCTCCCGGGCAACATAAGTTGCATAGCCATAGCACACCATCAACAGGTTCTAACTCCCCATAGCATCTAGCATGAACCTGACAAAACATTACTTCTTCTGAAGAAACTAATAATGTGACTAAAGTCATTAAGAAAGGCAAAAAACTGCAAGATTCCTCCTACAATATAGCAGAGCATGTAGGAAACTACATTAAAAGCATTTGAAGGTTTGCAACAGCTATAAGTAAAGAATCGCTTACCATCATTCTGCATTTATCACACTGCAGGAATAGATTGTTTTGATACTCCTAACAGTTAAACAAACACAATTAGCAAAACAAAACCAATGAATGCCATATAACTACAAATAATAGCAGCAGCTTGTGGAAAGTAAACAAAATACTACCTGCTTGAGACAAATTTAAAAGTTACATGTGCAGAGAAAAGATTAAAATGTTTCACACAATGCTATTGACGTACAAATTGAAAAAAATATGGCTCTCACCTCATCCATGTGACAGACACTGCACTTATCAAGATCTTTCCAGTCAACACGTACAGGTCTATAGCCAGCAGGGAGATCTCGATATTTTGAGGTTAATTTACAAATAGAGGACTTTGAAGTCACTCTGGATTTTGATAATCCCTGTCAGTACCATGGACACTTATTTTAGGCCTACAATTACATCATAACATAATTTACAGATTGGCACTCAACAAGATCCATGACAACCACACATTAGAGAAAACAATAATAAGATAAAAATAAATAAAGGAAGAAGGCTAGTGGACATGTCATACAGCGGATTGAGAAAGGTTCAACACAAATGTTGCACGGTAAAAATTGGCATTTGAATAAGCTAGTCACAATATTTCAAATTTCAGGATCAGATCATATTAAACAAAATACCTGTATAAGTTTCACAACTTCAGGATTGGAGAAACCAAACATATCAGAACCAGATTCATAAATTTTCTCTGCACCACCTTCAGCACTCAAATCATCAAAACTATTATTCTGTCTCTTCCTTATTTTTCTGTATATTTTATTCCAGCAAGCGGATGGGGTAGATCCGTTGAACTGCACAAAAGAAAGAAAATAAAAAGAAATCTTTACAACCTATAATGCACTGGGCACCATCAACACCTGGTAGTGTAAGAGAATTCCCAAGTGTAAATAAAATACTTCTAACATCTAGCGAGTAATGTAAGAAAAATCAAAGGCGTGACATCAAGAATGGCACCATCAACACCTGGTAGTGTAAGAAAATTCCCAAGTGTAAATAAAATACTTCTAACATCTAGCGAGTAATGTAAGAAAAATCAAAGGTGTGACATCAAGAATGGTAGCATCCAAGTAATAAGAAAAACAAAATTTGTGAGATTGAACTTCCATAAGAAAAACCAAAATGTATTTGGAGAAATTAGGGAAAGACCTAGAGATACAATATATATTACTAATCCATTATCGGAGAAGCTAAACCCATGATTATCAATTAGTCATCCCATGTCCGTGGTTCTATTTTGTGGGACCAAGAGAAGCAATTCCATCCCGTAGTACACCACCAACATGGGATCTGAGAATATAATCTCACAAGTAGTCCATGATTCATCCTGTGTACCAAATATGCCCTTCTGATTTTAAAGCTGGTATCATTCAACTCGTAATTGGTTCTAGCTTTTCTTTACACAATTTAATACAAGTCAAATACATGAATGTAGATCACATGTTTGCATTTTGATGTATAAGAGTGGGTGTGTTTGAGGGTACATGCTAATATACAAAACCAAGTCAATAGTAGGATTAACAAAGTAAACAGAATTTAATGAGAATGGCAGAAGAAATTGTTGATGGATCAATGGTGCGAAAATGGATCAAAATCCAAAGACTACAAAAGGAAGAAAGTAAATATACTTTCTCAATGTATCACTTAATCACACCAAAAGAATTCTTCTAAAGAAAAAGGAAACTAGAAATCTATTTTGATGGGATAATTCCTGCTCTAGTCTTGGTACCAAAGCATTAGATGTCGGTTAAGCTCTTTGATTCAAAATAGTTATTAACCTATGTAAATCTAAAACTTGCTGCACTTTATGGAGCTAACCCACTTTTGGGGTTTTGCAAAAACCCCAACAGAGAAATGCCCAATATGTTTCAGCATGAATAAACCAGCTACTGTGCATGATGAGCAAGTACACTAAAATAGAAGATGATCTTGTAAAATGAAACTGAACAAAACGCACAAGAAATGTCAATTTTACAATGAGAAACAAAGTAACAATGAAAGTGAAGATTCAGGTTCGTTTCATTGTCAACTAACCTGCTCTCCATTATCCAATGTGACTCTAAATAGAGGCCGAATCTTTGAGTCAACATCTCTCAAGACTTCCATTTTATAAAAGCTACAAACACTTGGATCTGAAGCCAACAAATTAAAACAGAAAAACATGTATCTGTCATCTAACATTAAATCAGAAGTATGCGGATTTTAAAGTGCCTTCAAAAAATATTCCACCTGCTAATGAAGTGAACTTCCTAATTGCTGTATATCCTTCAGGCCAGATGAATCTATCATCTTGAAAATACTGCGAGTCCTTAACAATCTTTCCTGAAAAGAATATTTTATATGCCATCAAGTAAAATCACTGAAAAAATGTAAAAGATGCAACATATTCAAGAAATGTCTGACCACCCAACATTAAGGAAGCCAGAATTAACCCAAAAACTAAAGAGGAAAAAAGAAAAAGCAAAGAGAAGGCAAGAGAAAAGAAAATCCAAAGAAATTCAAAACTAATTAAAGTTACCAAGGCTCAGTATTTGCAAATCTCCAAATACATATGGGGATGTCTTAAGGCTTCCTAGTGATCCTTGAATCCTTTCGTCTATAAGACCATCTTCATCTGAATCTAAACTTCCTTCATCCTGACTACATGAATTTTCACCACTATCAGCACAAATAGCATTTTGCAGCAGTAGCATTCTTCTTGGAAGCTTTTGTTCACTCAGATACCTATTTAAGCCCGGCAGCATCTATAATTAGCATCTTGGTAATGCAGAAACATAGGCCATAAGAAAAAACTAACCTTTAGTGAAAATGAAAGTGGTCTACAATAGTGAGTACATACAACCACATTAATGCATGAATCATCTTAAAATCAGCATAAAGAAACTGGCAAGTACATACATTCAAAATTGATAACCATAAACTCCAATTTTAATATCATTCTGCCTTAAGTATAAAACCGTATAAGCTCTAATGATAAAAAGCAAGTCAGTAGGTAAAGCACCAAATGGGTGGATGGGAAGAAGGAAAAGCAGCACTTGAGAGCTCATTCACCCAGGTTCATAGAACCAATTCACCAGGAGAAAATGCAAGAATATGAGAAAAGCACAAAATCATAACCTCACTATACATAATTAATTGAGGAAGTCCACAGACTACATTAGACATTTACAACAACATAAAAAAACAAGCCCCATAATGGAAAAATACAGTAATAAATACACGCCAATTTCCCATAAAAATGATAGTGATCCACAACATTTCAAGGTCACTTGAACTAAATGAACTCTCATAAGTAAGCTTACACTTTTGCTTCTTCCAAGCTTCGAGTGAAACGAGGTTTCTTGCACTTCAGGTGGAAAGAAGAAAGAAGCCCTTTGAGAAATGAGATTACCTGTTTCACATTTATTCTGGATAATTACAAAAGCACTGTAATGTCAGCCCCTAAAAGATATTACTAGTTACTTTGAGCACATACAAATTTCTCGGCACACAATACAAGTAATAAATCACAACCAAATTCAAAAGAATCACAAACCTCGCAAAATCATGTGTACCAAAAAATTGCACAGGAACTGATCTACCACCTGAGATTTTATTTAAACCTTTACGACCATCAGTTAGTGATTCGTCCACCACAACTGCTGGCCACATAGCATGACCTGCAATAAAAAAATTAAAACATATAGTTGGTGTACCAAGAAACATAACAAATAAATAAATAGTGAATATACATATATATATAGAGAGAGAGAAAGAGAGAGATTGGACAAAAGACTGAATTGCACAGTTCAACACTGCAGTTGCTTGTCCAATTAAATGTCCACATGAGCTAGCATTTACGTATTTCTATAGGAAGGTGGCTTGTCTCTCCACTGGCATATCAACTTCAAGTTTAGACCAAATGGTGATCTTTTGGCAATACTTCATATATGCGTAGGAAAGGCGAGAAGCAATTCAAGCATAAGGAACAATATTAAATATATAATTTTCAGATCCCTATAGTTAAATCAATAAATGTGTTTTAGTGCCTATGAGCTATTGATGACCACACATGCTAGCTTTCAGGAATTCTAACAGCATAAACCATTATCTTGACAAAAATGAGCAAATTATGGAGCACCAGAGGCATAACTGAGAAGACAATTCATATCTCAACACATAAAAGGACTTTCTATTATACATTTTTTTTCAAATTAAGAACCATATGAGTCCTTGTTCTCTCAAACTTTCAGTTTTGTGAAGAAGACAACAACAAATGAAAATAGAAACAAATGGACTAAGAGCAAACCAGTAAGTTTTGCCCAAATAATATCCCCAGGCTCAAGTTCTTGGCAGTCATCTAAACTGGCAGCCAACACAACCATCTCATCATAATCATAGCCATCATGATCCAAATTATTAACATTGTAACTCAGTTTCAGGGAATTCATCTCCTCCTGAGATATATGAAATTTAATTTTCTCATTTGAGAGAATCAAATCTTCTTCATCTCCATCTCCATACTTGACCTGCAATGTACAATAAACAAGCCCAACAAGTTTAAAATTATAACTTGAAAGTTCAAAACAGTTTAAATAACCAAGGAAACAGATATGAAAGCCATACATGATGTCTTTTACTCTCTGAATCATATCCAATAACACAACCGGAATACCAATCTGCATCCAACGGCCAATAAACCTGTACTCAACTAGCTTAACATCAACTGGCTGAAATAAAACTAACGAGTTAAAATATAAAAGAGACAGGAACCAAGGTGTAAATGCTTGCCTTGCATTGTAACCCAATGAATGATTTCAGTTCAACACCATCAAAACTCAACCTGTTAAGACACGACTGTTTCTCATCAAGCCAAAATTAGCCCAAAAAAAATATCACCAGAAAACGCTGTGTAATTGATACTCACCTCACCCATCTCTTGGTAGCAGACGAAACAGATAAATTCCTCTTACAATTGAGCTTAGAATCACTCCTCTTCCTCTTTAAATTACCGCTATTACTGACCTTATTCAAATTAACATTGTTAGTTTTATTATTATTTCTACAATCCCTCAATCGTGGACCATCAAAGGAGCTCAAAACGCTGGAATCCACCCCCAATTTCACCAGCTCGCTGTTCCCAAACCTCCTCCTCTTCTTCAAAACTCTCAAATCATCAACTGTATCTTCTAATTCACAAATTTCTTCTTTCACAACTGCAGACTGAGCCTCCCGCGCCAGCAGGGACTCAAAAAAAGAAGAATGCCGCCGAGGATTTTTTAAGCGACGAGAGTACACATTGACGATGGGGGGTTTGAGACCGGGATCGTCGAAATGGTTAACTAAGAGCTTTCGAGCTTTGATTTTTTTAGACATAACGTTGGACGAACCGCTTGCAGTGGCGCTGACGCAGGCTGAATAGACACGATCCAAAGAAGCGTAGCGAATGGGAGTGCCGGTGTTGTGAATGTCGATATTAGTGCCGTCTTCTTCGTCGTCGTCGTGTTGTTTTGGTTGAGGGAATGCCATGGATTTGGTGTCAGTCTGCGTACGGATTTTGTTAGGGTTTTAAAGGTAGGGAGAGGAATGTATTTGGTGTTTGCTTTTTCTTTTTGGAGGGAGGGTTTTCCCCTAAATCATCCCTTTCCCGCCGTGCGTTTATGCAAGTAAGACGGGGAACTTAACAATATTAGACACGAGCTTTTCTCCAATCGATGGGTCCCTAGCTTTCTAGCTTCTCTCTCCTCCGGAGGGGCAAACCAGAAATTTTGTTTAAGATTAAGATAGCATTTTGATTTCCTTCTGAAAAAGGAAAAAGAGAGTAAATTAAGACGAACGTATCTGAAATTTTGGCACCGCTAAGATATAACTGGTTTCTCCGACGAATAATTAGATAATTTAAAATATTAATATAAAATTTAAAATAATTTAAAATATAAAATATAAAATATAAAATATTTAAAATATGAATAAAAAATTTAAAATAAAAAATTTTAAAAATTGAATGTAACATTTACATGTATATTAAATAATATCGTAAAATTTAAATAAATTTTTAACTCTTATTTATATATCGTAATATTTTTTTTAAGTTTTTTCATTAGTATTGATTATAAATATATTTTTTAAATAAGATAGATTATTTTGTTATTTTGAATTCAATTGTATAAAATTTAATGTAAAATTATTTTTTAAACAAAATTTTATTAAATAACTTATTTTTATAAAAAAAAAAAAAAGAATTTTGATTTTTTAAACAATTACTAGTTTATACCCTTTCCTGTATGTAGTAAGTTGTATATGCTTGATAGACTACTCTCTTCAAAAAACACTCGTCTATCAATTTATCTTTGCAACTCCTTTTTTTGATTTTAGACATATATTTTTGTTGTTGTGTTTCTTGAAAAACTAACCTCCACAAACAAACAGTTGAATATTGTTTTAAAATGACGCCCCTTGTTATGGTAAGTAACAATCCCTCAAATTCAGGGAGATGAATGAATATCGTTAAATAGATACAATATAAGTGCGATTATACTAAACCTCAAGGAGGTTTGTACAAATTTCCACAACGAAACTCAAAAACCAGAAGGAAATGTTTCCGCCAAGGAATGAGTGGACCATGCGACGGTAGGAAACGAGCAGTGAAGCCCAAAAGAATCTATTCTACTTCATGTTATAAATTCTTAATCATTTTATTTTTGAATTTCAAGTAAATAATTTATTTTAATTATTAAATTAAAAATTTTAAATAAAAAATTAGTATATATTTATTATATATTGAACTTGATAATTATAAAATAAGTTCTAGTTACATAAGTTACATTCTGATCTACCAATTTGAGTGCACAACAATCACCGCACGTTTGTGATGTAAACTTATCATTAATATCTCACACGAATGTATAAAACTTTTAACATCTAGTATAACCAACTCACATAATATATATATATATATATATATATATATTAAAATATAAATATACATTATTACAAATGTAATATTCTACAACAAAAAATTTTCATAGAAACTCTACCGAATTTCTTCTAGAAAAAATATATATACATAATAATAGGAAACATCATATGCTTAGAATAGTCTCCAATAATTTACAAATCATGAATTTCTTGTCTGAAAATGCAGACCGATTATTTTCTAATAACATATCGAATCTGAAAATATTTTTAAGAAAAAAATGTAAGTATAAAATTCAATAAATACATGGATAATTGCAATCAAAAGTAAAAATATATGAGTAAAAATATTATATTTGAAAATATTTAAAAAATTGTGATAATTCAAGTAATTCTACTTTATAAATAAACTAATTCTATAAAACATTTTTATATTTAAAACCATATAGAATGTAATATCAAAACCTATGCTTGTTGAAAAGCTATTCTCCCGAGACATTTTTCATTACGCATTTAGTTGATATTTTGAGATTCACCAACAAATTATTTCACACTCATATAAATTTAAAAATTATTAAGCCTACTCATTAACATTAACATGAAATTCTTGTGTAGTGACGATACATTTACCCAATATTCATCTGCAAATTTTTTTCCTCCCTTATATCTTAGTCTAGCAAGGAACTTGCCATTCATATTTTACACTTTCATACAATAGCAAACCTCACATCACATGACACCCACTCTAATTTTATACAACTGACCATGAGCCTTTATCAATAGTTAATTATACATAACGGTACTAATGGGCATTTCTACTAAATCTCATATCATAAAATTATTTTAATAAATTTCTCATACATATTTATTAATATCAATACAAAATCATCTCATCACAATTCATTTATCCATAAGTCACATATACAATTCTCAAATTATAATTATTTTTAAATTCACTTTTATTCCGACATTTTCAATTCCATATTTATAAAACAATTTATAAATCTAAATTGCATAATATAATTAAATATTTAAAATTATTTTATCAAAAAATATTAAAAATAAATTTATATTCAAAAAATTTTAAATTTATATCATTAAAAAATATTTAAAATACATCCTTTTACTCATAATTTATGAGAGGGTTAGTACCCTCAAATTTAATCTCTCCACTAAATCAGATCTCTCACTGTTATATTAACATTTATATATAATATATTTACACACAAGCAATTAAAATACTATATTTAATCTAAGCATGCGATCTTAATGAAATATGTGAAATGCATATGCTTCTAGTTAACTTTATCAAAACACTAATTACAGTTTTATTTAATATACCAAAACTAAACTGCATTTATATCACAAAATGTTAGCATCATTATGTCAATCCATAAAACATATCTTACCAAATTCAATCACTTAATGTTATATAAAAATAATTTAATTTTACTTATACTTGCCCACTAAATTTTCTTACTATTTCTACATAACCAAAAAGTACCAATTCTTACCTAAATAAAATACTTTATTTCAATCATCATATCAAATTTCTAACATAAATTTTTTACACCCAAAATATACACCAACATAACACTAAAATTCATCCAAAATAATGAAATTGTCATATGATACATTTATACCGATATAATGTATTAATTCTTCTCTAACTATTACTAAACATATAATATTTAACTTAAAGAAAATATCATCATTAAATATACCAAATAAATACACAAAATCAATATCTCTTGCAACAAAATTCTTATCCAATTTTTCTTCAAAAATTTAATTATTTTAAAAATCCTACAATAGTTTACATATATCACTACCATCACTATTTCTATTCACTATATTACATAAGTAAATTCTTATTTGACATAAATATATATTCAACTATATATTCTTACCATTGATCAGACACCAAAGTATAATTATTCAATTATCAATTTCATTATATATAAAAACAATACACAAGCATACACATATAAACCAATTTTGGTCAATTAGGATTTCTTAAACTCAACATTAAATTCATGTTTTCTTCATGTTTCTAACATTCTAAGTTTAGAATAAAGTTCAAGGGATTCACCACTAACTTATAAGCTCAAGATCTTACTTCTTGAATTTTTTAAACCTTTTTACCTCCAATAAAACTAACTGAAATCAATTATTTATTTTTTTCCCTAAGTCTTTATGGCTTGGTTCTTGATTATTTATGTTTATAAGATTTTTCTATAATTTTTCTAAGGTGTTTTGGTGGTTCAACAATGGTGAGATATGAGAGAAAAGGTGGAGTAAAATGAGAGAAAATTGGTAAGTTCATAGAAATTAAAATTCGTATAAATAAAGAAAATAAGCAAAAAAATGTCTTAAATACATTTTTTTCACTATCAATCATAATATTTGAACCTACATGTCAATATATAATTTGATTACCAATATAATGAATTATGAAATTATTAAATTAGCCTTCGTTTAATGGTAAAAAAAAAATTTGTAGAATTTGGTAGAAAATGGATTTGGGTCTAAACTAAATATATTGGGCTTATAATATATTTGGTTCATCTAAGACTTATCATTGTCTAAAAGTAAAAAATAAAAAATAACCTTAACAAAATTTATATTTTTATTTTACTCTTAATGACTAATTTATTTATCAAATTACAAAAATACCCTTATAAAAATTGTATTATAATGTTCTTAAGGTTTTAACATTTTTATAACATATAACCTAAAATCATAAAATTTAATACTCGAATGCATATATTTATATACATGAAATACTACATATTATATGCTTTGATTTCATATCAATTAAGTACACATATACTCAATATAATACTTTTATATGTATAATGTTATAATATCCTACAACTCTATTACCGTAACATCATAATTTCTATCCCAAATCCTATATTTTTTCAGAGCAATTGATCATGTGGCTTTATACTCATTGTAGGTTTAATGTCTTCTTTCCGTTACATTGAGTAATGGCTTTCGAAATATGATGTTCATACTTTATTATCCTTATTCTTTGATCTAACTAATTTTAAGTTAGTTTAAGTATGTTATGGTTCTACAAAATTAGTTTAAAGGTCTTAAAGTAGTTAGAAAAAATTACAACTTAAGTATACAATTTTCGGCCTCCAAACATATTTTGATATTTTGGTCATAATTTGAGCTACAGACCACTAATTGAGGTAATTCTTAATGTGTTGGAAAACTAATAAATAGAGTTTTATATATATAAATATATATATATATATATATATATATATTGTATTGAATACTTCTTCAAATTATAAATAAGCTAGTCAAAATGGATAAAAATAATAAGCTTAACACTAAAACCAAAGGCTACTTTAGAAACTATATTAACTCTCAATATTCTTCATTTTCTCTTCATTCTTTTTTTTCCTAGGTTATGGTTTAATCACTCAAAACACTCATCAATCAAGCTTAATTAGTTGTTAATATTGTAAGATTCAAACTTCAAGAGGCTTAAGATATGCTTTCCTTATTGAATTCTTTATTGATTGTTGATTTGAGTTGAGTTGTAAAAATGAGATTTTCTAAGTTTTGTGATTTAAACTAGATTAGGCTCTAAGGATGTATTAGAATACTTATTTATAAGGTGTTGTGAGTTATTAGAGAAGTAATAGAGTATTAAAAATCCTTGGAACCATTAAAACTCATGAAACTTAAAGTCTATGAGTTTAATGAATATTATTCACGTTTTTGTTCATATCTTGAATTTTGAAACTTGAATTAAGGCACTGTAAAATTTATAAAAACTAGAGACAGTAAGAAATAACCTTTTCAAAAATAAGAATGAAATACATTCGAACGAATTCCCAATAAATATTGCAAGTTGGCTATCATACTAGTAGAAGTATGCTAGAAAATGTGTGGATATTTTAGGCATAACTTGAGTTATAAATGGCATTTTTACATGATTCTTAGGCATATAAAACTAGATAAATAGAACTTATGGTATAAAGGTTATGGTTTTCAAATTCTTAGGGATAACTTTCCAAGTGAAATTACGATTTTGATCAAGTTTTTGAGAGTGTAGAGAAATAGTATACAAACAAAAAATGTTATAACTTTAGTTAGAAGTATCAAAATCATAAACCATTCATTTTGTATGAAACTAAACATGTCTAGCCTTGTAACACTACATCATATGCATAAATATCATGCATGGAAACTGAATAAAGACATTGTAAGCTCTATCATTATTTTGACGAAACTATTATATTTTAATTATTATAGATATTTCATAGGATCTACTGCAAATGATTAACCAAAAGAACTTCAAACAACATATATGAGTGGATAAATCTATTTTTGAATGATTATATTTAATTTAATTTTCATAAACTAATTTCATTCTGAAACTCATTGGCTTGAGGTAGTAATTAATAATTTTGTTTTATGATATATATCCTTTGATAAAATTTTATATAAGAAGTATATAATTGATTTAATGAATGAATGTAATTATTTTACTTTAACTGTTTTTGATTTCATTATAAGTTTCAAAATTCAATTTATATAGTTTTTTTCTTTGAATTTCATAACATGATGATTTATGATTTAATTGAGTACTTTTCATGCTTTTGTATTTTTGAATTTATGATTATAAGTTTTGGCCTAGTTTTCTGATTTAAATTCTCTTTAGCCAAAAGCCATAAAGGGGGAGTACATGTACTTTAATTACATATTTTGATATATATATGTGTGTGTGTGTGTGTGTGTGTGTGTGGATACCAATACAGGGTGAAATGATAAATCACAACTGGGCATGAAGCCCTTAGTATATACATGTAAGTTCTATTTATATGATTTGCATTTATAATAGGTTTGATTTAATTACGAGCGTTTAAGTAAAGAATTAATCAAGTAAATATTATTGATCTATGATCAAGCTCAAACTTAATTTGAAAAAGTTTTAAATTATATATGTTTTATTACATATGATTTTTTTAGAGTTTCATCTTGACTTTTAGTGGAATAGCCTAGGGTTAATTCACAAGATTAAAGAATTATGAGATTATTGGATCTAAGCCTTTTAATTAGAGCTTGAAAGTCTATGGAAAACATACTTATACATGAGTGAAAAGTAAGAATAGTAAAGAAGACATCAGTATTTTTGAAGTTGTCATGCCTTGGATCCTAAATTCGACCATGTAACAATTGCCATACACCTGTGAGAATTACCTTCCACTGTAACTCATACGAATGCATAAAGTCTATAGTATCGTATATGCATGGAACTAGATGACATATATAATACACATAATAGCATTTACAAAATTTTGAATCACTTCTATAATATTTTTATATATAATTACGAAGAACACTATATGTCTAATGACTCTTCAACAAAATATTTACCACTAATTAATTGTCCAGAATAAGAGCGACAATCTTTTTGAACTATCTAATCTAAAAATATTTATAAAAAATAAAAAGAAAATGTTGAATAATCACTCAGTGCATAGATAGATGTTATTTAGCTAAAATTTCAATATTAAAGTAAAGTATCATATTAAAAATATATAACTCATAAAATTTCAATTAATCATTTATATTCAAACAATACATAGAAATCATTCTCATAATTGTTTTTGTGGATATATCAAATCAAATTTGAGCTCGTCCTAAAATTATCTTTCGATACATTTACTAGTAGCTCTCCAGTTAATATATCAAGACTCGCTAATGAAAAGCTTCACATATGTATACAAAGTAAAATTATTAAACTCACTTATTAACATTAACCCGGATATGAAGTACAATATCAAATATTTTACTATTTAATGTTTGATCCTTTATCCCCTTATTGGTGATAGGAAACAAATAATCATTTTCATACTCTATCTCTAGTAAGGAAGGAAAGAGTATATATCAACACATCATATATCAATATATGTACATAAACGCATCTGCAATCAGGCACTTACACAAAATTATAAATCATAAAATCATAAATATATTTACATATTATATTTTATCAATACATGCATCTACAGGTAACATGCATAATTTTTAATCATAATTTCTTATAAATTTACTCTTACTCCAATATCTTAAATCCATATTTATAAAGAAGTTCATAAATTTAAATTCATAAAATAATTAAATATTTAAATTTATTTTATCAAAAAGTATTGAAAATAAATTTATGTTCATAAAATATTTAATTCATATTATTGAAAAAAAATTTAAAAATATATCCATCTACTTATAGTTTATGAGAAGGTCATCACTTCTAAAATCAGTTTTCATGCTGAGTGAGATCTCTTCTGATGATTTCAGGTCCTAAATAAGATTTTGTATATGCATGATATTAATGTACTAAAAATATGAAAACGTGACCCAAATATAACGTGATACATATATTCCTAGTCAATGCTTATCGAGGTATTAATATTAATTTATAAATTTTTATTCATTACATTAATATATATATATATATATATAAACTCATTTTTACTTTTAATATTTTAAATCCCATCTCTTGCCATTTTTTTATTCAATTAATTCTAACATCTTATACATGATATATCAATCTTTTGAACACATATTGACAACCCCACATATATATATATATATAAAATTTTAAATTAAAGGCATAGAAATTTATATATTAAATCTTAGTATTAAAATAATTACAAATTTTAATTTTTGACCCCATATAGTTATAAATTTCTAAAATTTATAATTTATTCAATTTAATACAAATTCGCATCATACTTTTTCCTACTCTTATAACACTTCTTCAATTTCATTCTAATGCATTAAAATCATTCAATATGACTTAGGAATCACCTGGACTAATTTAACTGAATTCAACCTATACACGTCACATATATTTATATATTATTAAAATTCATTAATTCATATAACTAAACATAAGCTCATATTTATCAAACTTTAGGACATATTCATATTTACACCTTTAGCATGAATACCTTTTAATAAACTTCCATATAAGCATCAATTTTTTCATATATTCAAGCAAATAAAAAAAAAAAAAAACACACATATATACTAAATTTTAGCTACCTAGGGTTTCCTAAATTAAAAAAAAAAATTGTAACATATTTTCAATATAGTTCGAACATGATTTTAAGTATAAATAATTTTTAAAAAACTCACCACAAGTTTTCTAAACTCAAAATCCCTCTTATTGAATTTTCTTCCAATAAAACTAGATGGAAATCAAGAGTTTTCTTAGATTTTATGGTTTGATTCTTGGTTGTTTATGACTATAAAATTTCTTTACAATTTTTGTAGGTTGTTTTGGTTGTTCATCAATGATGAATGATGAAAGGCATAAAGAAGAAAAAGTTGAACATGGTGAAAACTTAGAAAAGTTAGGAGAATGAAAGAAATTAAAGTAAATCCGACCAAAGAAAAGATTTAAAGACAAAAAGTCCTAATTTCACTTTTTCTCATTCGATCATATCAATTAGGACATATATAGAAATATTTGATTTGTTTTATAATTATTTTATTGATAAAATTACTAATTTATCTTTGATTTAATGAGAAAAATTTCTAAAATAACTTTAAAGTCTATAACATTTTTATTAATGCTATTTTTTTAAAAAAATTAATTTTCTAAATTTATTTAGGAAGTAAAATTAAGAAATTAAATAAATAACACATAAAATACACATTATGTTACGTATCTTGATATAATGTTGACTAAATGAACATATATTCAATTAAATATTCTATGTTTATAATATACCGTAAATGTATTATGAATGAAAATATAATACACGTATATAGTTTCAAGAAAATTTATACAGGTTTTATAGAAGTACTTTTCTAATTCTTTATGCATGTAATAAAATCATAAAATAATCCTTCATTGCAAACTGTATTTAAATAAGAAAATTATTTTTAAAATCTTTATTTATATTAAGTACATAATTTTTATAATTTTATTGTTAATTGTAAAAAAAACACCTATTTTTAATTCTGCAAAATTTGTTATTAATTTTACACATTGAGTTAACTAATAATACTAGAGTAGAAATTATCATAGATATTTTAACTTATATTGCCAATTAATAGAAATTAGTATTAAGATAGATATAATTAAATCCTTGTCACATAATTATTAAATTTTTTGATATTTAATATATTCAAATGGATTTTTTGATGCACAATTTGTAGAATATTTAGAATACAATACTAATATAAAAATCTTAGAAATTTTCAAAAGACATTTAAAGCCAAAAAGCAAATTTAAAAAAAAACTATAATTATTTAATATCAGAAAAATATAGATATCTTCAAGAATCTATTTGTCATACTAATATATTATAATGCAAAATTAGAAAGAATAAAAAATATAGGTATTTTCATGTATCTCTATTGAAATTTGGTAAAATAATGTATAGATGTCAATTTTTTGTAAAACTAACAAAAAAATTTCTCAATAGTGAAATTATTATATTTGTCTATTAATTGACTAACTAAAATAATAAAATGATTAAAATAATCTTGTATGTCTATATTTTATGGATTGGTAGTATCTTTTACATATTTCTCCTAAAATTTAAAGAAATCACATATAGACTTATACCTTTTAGAAAAATCAACAAAAAGTGCTACTAATTTTTTTTTAGTTTTTAACATTTTATTTAATTTAATTTAAAAAATGCATATAAATTAGGTGTTAATTTTGGTATAATAATTGTAATATATTGCTTGGGTTTTAAGAAAATTTTTATTAAATTTAATAAGCACATATAAATTAATTTTAGTACTTTCCCAAAATTATTTGATAAACATTTAACACTTTAGGAACTTTTAGATGATGATACTTAAATTGTTATATCAAACTTCAATATTGACAAGTACTAAAAATAATTTAAATATGATTATGAAGCCAAATAAAATTTTTGGCATCTAAAAATGAGCAATTCTCATATATTACAATTATTATGTTAAAATTAACAGCTAATTATATATTTTATCAAATTAAATTCAATTGGATATCAAATTTTTTTGAAAAAAAAGGTATTTAAGGGTTCTTTATGTTAATTTTCATAAAAAGTATAAGTGCATGTGTGGTTTCTCTAGATCTTAAGAGAGAGATGTAAAAAATATTATTAATATATAAAATATAAACAAATAAAGTTATTTTTAGTTATTTTATTATTTTCATTAATCAACTAATAATTAAATGTAACGGTTTTACTAGTATATAGTATTTTCTGTTTGTTTTGTAAGAACTTGTATATGTGTTATTTCATCAAACATTAAGAGAGGCATGTGAAAATACTTTGGAGAGAATAAAAGCAAAGTATTTGAAAGTGGCCTTACAATAAAACAAGAATATAAGTATTTCACTAACGAATTAACATTTACTAAAAAAATAATATAATGAAAGTTAAAAAATAGATTGGAAGATTTAATGTAGAAAATTTATGCTAAGCATAACTTCACTAAAGATAAGAATTAAAATAGTTACAAATCATATGGAATTGTTAAGAATAACTCAAGAGCAATTAATGCTATAAAATGCTGAATTAAATGAACTTTTAAAAATTATTGATTCAATAGTTATTTGTGTTAGGATTAGAGCTATGATTTATGCTCTTAAAGTATTTATTGTAATAAAATTTTCCTTTAATAAATTCTATTTACATATATTATTAAGGACACACACACACATATATATATAAGGATATCAAATATATATGTATAATACTATTTATAAATGAGTTTTTTATCTTACTAGTTTAAAGATTTGACGAAAAAAAGTTTCAAATTTATAAAATTTCTACAATTTATACCATTCAATAAAAAGAGGTTAGTTAAACAAGAGGAGAGAAAGAAGCCTTTTTTTTTTTTTCTCTTTTTCATCTCATAAAAATAAAAATACATACCCTTTTTATATTTTCTTTTGATTTTAATTTAAATAATTAAAATATTTATCCAATAAATATCCTTTATTTACTATTTAAACTTTATACTTATTCATAATTGTAAATTTAATAATTAAGTAAATTAATAGATAAATATGAACTAAGAGCAAAATGATAATTATTCAATAATTATCATTTATTGTACTTTAATCTCTATATTTATGTATAATTACATTTACTTAATTATTAAGTAAATAATTAAATATATCTTTAAAAGTTTAATGACAATTATTCAATAATTGTTAATTATTAAGGCAACTTTTGGAAATTTGTATTTTAAATCCTTTGATAATCTTTATTATCAATATGTCATGTAATTTACGCTAAATTATCTAAAAATACAAAATATGCAAACTTTTCAAATACTTTAAAGAATTCTTTATATTTAAACATTATTTATACATATATATATTTAAACTATTATATTATCTCGAGAGGTGCTAGCCATTCATATATAATAGTTTCTTTCTCTCAAACATCTATCAATACATTAGATTATTAGTATGACCGTATAAGTTCAATTTAGATTAGATATGAATTCTTTAGATTTAAACATTTTAAAAGTTCAATAACTATCGTAAATATTTAGTAATACGTTATAGTTCTTAAACTACAATGAAGAAATACTTTATTGAATCCATTCAAATTGTACGTACTATGTGAGTAATATTCTTTCATCGTCCAATTTTAATTAAACAAAGGTTCATTTAACATCAAAATCCTAAATTGATATGAATATGAATCATCAATTAATATACTCTAAATGCGTCATCATGAACTCTTTCATATGACTTTAATTTATTATAACCAGAGATTTACTTTTCAAGTATTTATTGATATTCATTTAAGAATTCAAATTTGAATAAAATCAGGGGATACTTCGATCCTATACTTATATTTAGGTGCTAGATCCTATCTTGACTATCAATCATTTTTAATGCAAACAATACATGAGTAAACTAGTTTTAAAAAATAAGATATGATTATTTTCATACTTGTACACCATATAAATTATATGCATTCATGTCAGATTCGATTATAATGTCTCAAGTTAAAAAATTATATTGCACACCAGTATAATTATATGATAAATTATTGACTACATATATTATCATGTGATATATCATCATTTGTTCATGTTTGAAAAACAGTTCTCTAATTATTAATCCACATTAATGCCTTAATAACATAACTTTTATCATTGTCTGTACTAATATCATATTATAATATTTATTAGAGATATTTAGTATACTTACTATATGATATTATTGTTCATTTAATATCACTCATGTGGGAAACAATTTTTATAATATCATTTAACAATTAAATGAATTTTTCAGATAATTCACAATCATACCTTATTTAAATGCGTGACAAACTTAAGGAAGTAATATATGTAAGTAAATAAATAATACTTTTTTTCATTAAAAATAAACTATAAATATACACAAGGCAAAATATATCTAAAGGTCACAACATGAATGGCTTCAAGGGTATATCTTAACAATACACATACGCATAAAAAAAAAAAACCATATACATATATACATACGTACATACTTATAAACCTTTATTTATAAAGTATGTAATTTATATATTAGACATGAGATATTAATACGAAAAGATATAAATTACTATTTCTTTATAAATAAAAGATTGTTCACAATCATTTATGAAATGAGTGATTCATGCTTAAATGCTTGGTTAATAAAAATAGATATAATAAAATAACGAATAATTAATGATCAAATCCACTAGCACATAGTGTCAAGTTATAATAGAAATATCATTGCACGAGAAATATAATGAATTAAATATGTTAATTACCACAATTTTAATAATTATGCTTTATTTATACTCTAACAAAACAAATTAACAAACAATTTAATATAATTAATATTAATAAACTAAAACACTAGATAATTTTTCTAAGAGAAAATCAAATAAAATAAATTACTTAGGATTTCTAAATCCACTTTAGCTTCTTATGGCTTCCTACTTTCAATTATCAATTTCATTCAAATTATTCTATTAACTAAGTTTTCAATTAATTTTATATCTCTTACCTAAGTTTTTACATAATACTATATATAGTCTTTCTAGCCAATACTCCTATATAATTAGATTAACTATAAATGCATTAAGACCCAACTTTTAAAGTTATATAATTAATAACTACAATCACGTTAATTATTTCCTACATTATTTAACTTGTGATATAATATTCTATATTTTTTCCATTAAGTACTCAATATTTTAAACCACAAATCAATCAATTTAATAGCCAGTTAAATTAAAAGCATTCAGAACAAATTATACAAATAGATTAAATATAAAATTTCATTAATACTTTAAAAATGGTTAACACAATTCACAAAAGCTTCCTCATTCCCCTTAGTGAACAAAATCTAGCCACATATGATTTTTGGTTCAATGACACAAAGAATTTGAAAAAAAATATAAATACAAGAAAAGGAATAAGAAAACCCAAAAAATAAATCTTCAAGGCTTGATTGTCTTCTCTGCCTCTCATTCTTACTTTAGTCCCCTTAATTTATTTATGTCCTTCCTCACTTAAGCAGCTCTCTTCTTCTAAAATTGCTTACAAAATAAAATTTTCATTTTCTTTTTTATAAAGTTAAAGTCCCTTTTCTCCTAAAACTAGAAAAATCTTCCATTGTTCTTATTTAAATCAAACTTTACTTGAATTTACTTTTAAATTCCTCTTTTCCTTTTTTTTCTTAGGACTTTCTTTTCCTTCTAAAACTCTTCTTAATAAGCAATTTCCTTCTTTAATTTACATTTCTCTTTTTAGGCTAAGAGTCAAAAATTTTCTCTTTAACTATTATGACCTTGCTGTAATTGCCAAAAACTTTTCATTGTAGCAGTAACTTCGATTTTTCTAACTGCACCGGTTTCAAATCCCTTCACTATAAGGGCTATGTAAAATCTATTCTTTGTGGCTTTTGTCTCTAAAATTTGCTATTTTTTAAAGTTATCCTATTTTGCTCACTTGCAAGCTAGAAATAACAAAAATGTCATAAAATAGCATTTATTTGCTATGAAACTAACAAAATACTAAATGTAAAATAACTTGTGAAAACTAAGTTATCAATGGACAATTCATAATGTAAGACTACAGTTTTTCTATTTTAAGTGAATAATTATTCTTGATCATTAAAGTAGAGACTTGAAATAGAAAAGTTAGTAGATATTTGTTATATATTAAACTTGACTATTGTAAAAAAAAAGAACTAATTAAATAAATAACATTAATCTTAGTTTATATAAATTTTAATAAAGTTGATTGATCTTAATCTTGAATAGACAATAAACTTGCATTTATGAGTTATGTTTTTTAAGTTATCATAGAGTATGATTTATTTACAATATGAAATCTATATAAATGATGCTTATTGAAGTTGTTTACGGTTCTGGAGTAATGCCCTAAAGCATAACATAAGTGTCATATCCCGACCCGAAGGTCCTTACCTGACAATTTTTGTGTATTGTCAAACTACGTTTCGCTAGCAAGGTATGCCTTTAGAGAACTCGGAAAGCATTGAAAACCCATTTACAAAAACACAAAAGTCATAAATCAAATGTGTAAAATTCATAACATATTCATAAAATTCTTTCCAAAATAAATATGTACAAATAAAAATTTTTAAAATATAATAATATAATAATACTAATATATCTTACAAATCAAACGATCTAGTAAACCTCATAAAACCCAACTGTGAGTCGAAAATATGGTATCTGAATGTGTATGCTAGATAATTTTACACCTAACGTGCGTTAATGCTTTGCCTTTTACCTGAACTTAGAATTAGGAGTGAGAGAGATAAGTATATAAAATATACCCCAGGAGTTAAAATTTAGCAAAAAAAATTTGTTAGAAAAGAAAAAATGAGAATATTAAAATGATTTATTTTAAAATATTTTCAAACTTGCAATTTCTATTTAAGTCATGCCTTAACCAAGGCTCACTCAAATCTACCAGTGTATTCCTTTATAAAAATACACAATTTTTATTTATTTTAAAGAAAATAAAATTTATTAATAATTTATAAAAATATTATTTTTTTAATAAAAGCCATCTGATGTACTGATGTTAGTTGGGGACTACAAGGTGACTAACATGACATTCCTTAAGATACCAATATTAGGTGATTTTTCCATTAACTCATCCAAATAATAACCCCATTTAGTTCTCCTCACCTATGTGAATTCAAATAGGTTAATCCATAGGCTACATTTTGTAATACTACAATTATACCATATACCTGTCATTAAAATCTTTATTTTAATATTGATCCAAGATTTGTTGTTAAATAACTTTAGTATTTCCTATTTCACAAGCAGATAAATTAAATTTAAATTATTAAATTTAAAATATATTTTATATAAATTAAAATTTTAACGAAATTAAAATACTAAATATTCACTCACAGTTTCAGAAAATATTTACTGCCCAATAGTTTTTTCGCATGTATTAAAATTTCTTAAAAAATTTGAAGTTACTATAACGTACTGTGGCAAACTGGATTATTGATACAAAACTAAAACACTGTTAAATTACACAAAACACATTTTCAACCACTAAATTACACAAAACACATTTTCAACCACTTTACTTTAAGACATTGTTACACAATTAAAACATCTCAGTTAATACAAAATAACACGTTCGTGCTATAGAATCTCATGTTTGCCAAAAAAATTTACGAAAATTGAGGTCTATTGATAGCAACTCATGGTCCAAAAATGAGAGAGTTTGCCAGAAAAGGACCACATCACAACAAGAGCACAATGGCAAAAGTTAGAATGCATTGGAATTGTTAATTCACTTGCTAAAAAATGTCACAAATCAGCCAGCGAAATTTGCAATGGTGTGTGAATAATAATAGTAGCTCCAATGATGACATTCTTTACATGATTGTTATCATGGCAATGAAAGGAATCTAATGGTGTTGATAATGTTGAAATCCGATCACCGAAAAAAATGGCACTATTCACCCAAAAAAGAGACATAGTAAAAAGAGAGAAAAGAGGAAAAAGTGTTTTGAGACAATTTTTTTAACCATCTTATCTTTATATAGACTCATACACACTTTATGAAAAATTAGTATTTTACAATATATATTTATGAAATAATATTCTTCAATTTTAAGTTCCAAAGGACGAGTTTTACATTAAGTGCCTGACATATAATATGTCAGAATAAAATATATTTATCATATTTCAAGTAAAACCAATTAATCATGTTCTATTCTTAGTGAGAATAATTTATTATTGGAATAATATATGCATTATATTAAATGTAATGAAAAGGTTATTGATACACAAGAACTATAGATCAATAATTGTTAACCTTACGCACTTCTTATAATACATGACTACAATTACATAGGTAAGTCATACATGCTAAAATTACAAAAAAAAATACTAAGTTTTCTTACTATTCTTTGCTATTGTCTGTAAAAATAATTGACAAACTGTGAGCCTTTTGCTCAATGGGTAAACTATACAAGTTTTTGTCAATATGAATATCATAAAATTTATTATTTCGCAATTGAAATTAACTTAATAGAAATTTATAAAACATTTGTTAACAAAGCATTAATAAACGTTTATATAAAGAAAATGACACTAGTCAACTAGTGTTACCTGTACCCACAATGATTCGGATCATAATCATATATTATATTGTAATTGTGCAATATATTAGCATAAATTTTACTAGTAAAACTCAGTCATTTATTCTAATAACTCGGTTATAGTGGAACATATAATAACTACTGATATTAAGTTAAAATATATTTTTTTTCATGTGTGTTATTTTTAATCATAAAATTCACATCAATTAACATTTAAATATAATAGCAATTGGCATATCAATTTAACATAATCAATAACAATTTAGTTATTGTTTTGTAAAGCAAAATAACTTAAAAGCTTTTTATTTTAAAGTTTAAAGAAAAAAAATGATGTATGAATTACTTAGTACGAGGTAAAGATAACTTTTCTGACTCTAAAATAGCATGTTCTATAATAAAAAGAAATGAATAAATTCATTAACTTAATGTGCTTATACCTAAATCCTAAACAAGTTCCCAACATCTTTGTATACTAATTTGTGAAATCCAAATTTCCAACATTTTGAAGCACATTTATTGCCATAATTGATAGCCAAAATCCATCTATGAATTTCATGAATCTTATGCCAAAAGAATTCTTATCACGTCTATATTAGTTTTTAAAATTTTACAATTTTGTAAAACAATTTTGTAAGTTATAAATTTCTAAACACAATAAGGTCATGACCAAAAATTTTGCAGTTTAAAATGAAGAATATAAATCATTTAAATTTTGGTTTCCATAATAAACTCCAAAAATTCTACAATTTGAACACTAAGTAATTACGCATATCTACTAACAATTTGCAAAAATTCATATTTGCTTCCTTCTAGATACTAAGTTATAAATTTTTAAACATAGCAACATCAATTTTATTTTATCCAATTCTCAGCATCCACTTTGAATTTAACCATCATTCTAACAACTAGAGTGACCATGTAAAATCATCAAATTTTATAAAAATACTACCTAATATGTCAAGTAAAGCACTTCTAAACGTCATAACATATTACAAAGAAAGTTATTAATAGAATACTAAAGTAGGGTTAATGTATAGAATTTACCTAAAATTAAAATAAAAAAAGTGTTCTTTTACTCTTTCTTATTCTTTCTTTTTTTTTTCTCTCTCTACACCATAGCATGATAACTTCTTTTTTAGTTAATGAAATAAAGATTCATATATCTATTTTCAAATTAGTGAATTTAGTCTATCAAAATAACTTTAATTTCTCATACCAGGCTCTTAAAGCCTATTTTAGTTTGTACATGGCTTTGTTGAATTTGTAGACATGTATGGATCTTCTAGGGTCTTCATAGCCTTCTTACTGATCCATGTAAACTTTTTCATATATGTTGCCATTTAGGAAGGCATTATTCATATTGATATTTCTTATTTTTCTCCTAAAATAAACTATTAAGCATAGCAACACTCTCACGGTTAATGACTATAAGGTTGAATGTTTATGTACAATCAATGCCTATAGTTTAATGGTATTTTTTTATCATCAATCTAGCTTTATGTCTCGTCA
Source organism: Swietenia macrophylla (assembly GCA_032401905.1). NCBI lineage: Eukaryota > Viridiplantae > Streptophyta > Magnoliopsida > Sapindales > Meliaceae > Swietenia > Swietenia macrophylla. Next base: position 5,599,131 of record CP135582.1, read on the forward strand.
TACTTCCATCTAGATTGTACTTCAATTTGAAAATTTATTTCTTACCAATCAACTTCATGTTTGATCTTGTAGGCATTAGGTCTTAAGCTCTATTTTTTACCAATGCATTCAATTCATTAACCATTACTTGTTTTCATTTATTATCAAGCGTTACTTCTTGTGCATTCTTGGTACATATTTCTATTCTTTCTTTAATGTTATATAATTCGAATTTAAAAATCCATCTTTAGACCTGGTAATCATAGAATGGACTATTCTAGCCAATTTTCTTTATTTGGTGCTTGTGAAGTTTCATTTATTTCTAAGATGGTTTTGGTGAATTCTTTTGAAGGTTCTGACATTTTATTAGCATTTGAGGATTTTTTTGACTATGTTGAGTGTTTTTAATTTGATAGAGCTATTGTTAGTGTGGTTTCAAATGGCAATGTGTTTAATTCAGCATCTGTGATCACTGTTTGAAAGACAAGCAAGTGTCACTGTAATATAGTGAATTTATGCATGAACTAATTTGACTTATTTATATGTTTTATGGATTTATATTTTAAGGAAACTCATTCTCATTGAAATTGGCATATATGGTAGTGTATATTATTCTTGTTCTATTTGACCTTTATGATCTTTACTATAACTTATGATTGTACACTTAATGGTATAGAATTATAGTTTATAGTGGTTGTATGGCTTGAGATGAGATAACAGGCATAATTAAAAGTCTTGAGGAAATTATAATATGATTGCTTGTGGTAAATAGATTTGAAGGGTGATTTGAAATTTAAGATGGTTATTGGCAATCTACTCATAAAGTAAACATATGTTTTAAATGTTTGCTACCAAAATTTAATAGAAAGGTTTGCTTAAGCTAATAATGTCAAGCTTGTTTCTATCATATGCTTGTGTTTTCTTTCCATAACTTTATTTTAGATGGATGTATATAGGCATGAGTGCCTTAGTATGATGTATATGTGTTTAATGGTATGTTCTAATGTTAAAATTCACTTTCCTTATTATTTAGAATACTAAAATCTTTAAATTCAATTGTCTTTTTATTTCAGTTTTGAAGCCAATAATGGTTTGGGTTGTTTATGATGAGGATGATGAAATTTCTTATAAAGCATATTTAAATCATTTGTAAAGATAGTGACCTAACATTGGCTCTATTAGCTAAAGGCTTTAAAACTAATTATAAGTTATCTAAGTTGCCAACATTGGTAGATGCATAAAAAGTAACAAAAGATAGAGCTGTCTGAAAATTTTTTACTCTTCTTCCTATATTGGTGTCATTACTTTACCTTCTATTTTTGAGCAAATAAGGCTAACTTTAGCCACTTAGGTTGCATTTGATAACATGTATTAGACTGTATTATTTTAAATGAACTAGATTAGATTGGATTAAACTATACTATAATAGATTAAATAAAAATTTATACTATATTTAGTGTAACATGTATTATACTATATTATTTCTTATATGTATATTATTATAATATATAAATATATTATATTATATATAATATTATAATATTTTAATATATTATATTATTATTATTAAAAAATCAAGAAAAAAGAACTAGAGTGCACGCATGACCTGTGGGGGGCCACAAGTCAAGATTGATCAGTTGTACTCGCATTACAGCTCTCAAAATATGCAATGCAATATAAGTAGTTAAATTACCAAACACAGGTCAAACTTCATTTCATGCAAACAGTAAAAATTATATAGTCCAATGCTACATCCAAACATGCCATTAGTAGCACCATCTGATTCTTGTCATTCACAATACATCCAAGTTCATCAAACTCAATAGACAAGTAATTATCACAGGTAAGTTTTGATATGCTGTGAAGGTTTATGGTAATATGAGCTATATGTAGTATGTTTGACAGCTCTAAAAGTGTATGGTTGCTGGTATGCATGATTTTCATTTTTTTGCCTATAATGAGTTTTTCTTTCCTTTCTATTTACTTTGGTGAAAAGATTGCTAAGTTTAATTGTGATGTGGTTAATGGCAACACTGTCTAGGTACTACTCTTATTCTCTAGCTAATTCTTTAGAGATGGTGTGGGTTGAGGATTAACCTTGGTTGTTGGTACTTTTTAGCTCGAGTTCTTGATCAAACTTACACAAACACACAGTGGTTAAATGGCATCCTTTGTTTGGACTACCTTTTTTTCTTTAGTTTGTTCTTCCTTTGCCTTTGCCTCTATAGGCTCCTTTTGTGGCTTATAGTGCTTGGTTTTTCCATTCCTATATTACTCCTCTTCTCTTGATTCCAATTGTTATTGTTTCTTGCAAAGTTTGCTTCCATTTTGATGCTTTCTATACAGCTATTATGTTCCATTATCTTTTCAAAGATAAAGGGTTAGGTAAACACATTTTCTAAAGTCATGAATTTAAATCATAAAATAATGTTCACAATTATAGCATCATATTCTAAAATTACTCCATTGAGAATATGCCCTCTTGGGTCTTTTTCACTATGTTTTTGTTTGTAATTACCAAAGCATCTGTAATACTTCTCATCTTAGAAAAATAGTCACTAATAATCATGCTTCCCTTTGGTGGTTTGTAACAAATTCTTGAGTTGCATGATTTGTGTATGATATTGAGATGAGTATAACCTTGAAAAAGCATCCCATAGTTTCTTAGAGTTCACTTAATTTCTAAAATGGATAAGGGAATTTTTTGTCAACGTGAAAAGCAACCAATTAAGCAATAATTGATCTTGCTTTTTCCATTACAGGAACTTTGGGTTTTCAATAGGATTTGGTTTTCCTTTGCATTTGATGTGATGATAAACCTACCATTAATGTAGCCTTCTAGATCATTTTTTTATGGTTGGAAGCACTTGTGCCTTTTAAACTAAGAGCTTATGCCTATTAAGTTTGATTGGTGCACTAAAAGAGAGGTTGCTGTGATTTTTGTTATGTTTATGGGACTAGGGCAATGTTTGGGCTAGTGTTTGCTAGTTTTGCTGTGGGATTTGCCGTTGAATGACTTTAATATCAAGTTAATTTTTGTGAAAGAAGTAGAATGAACTCAAAGTTACAACTGACAAGTTTGTGATGGTTCTTTGTACATTCAAAAGCATTCATCTTAACAATGTGTTATCATTAAATATATATTGCCTAACGCTAGCTTTTGTAAACCTAAATGTGCAAATTTATTAAAATTCAAATTATACAGATATGTTAGTTATGGCATGCACTAGTAGTTTTTTATTGATTTTATTGCACATGCATGCAAGAGGAATGGTTGTAGGAATACAAGTGGATCCTTAGTCCTTGTTTGCTTGATCAACAAGATTACTTACAAATGTTGATGACTTAACTGAGCCTTCAAGTCTGTTGAGCTATCTTTAAAGGTGTGCCAAGTCAGCATTTAACGTATGACTAAGTGGACTTTCAAGATGGATTTTAGCTCAAATGTTGTAACTTTTATTATTTTGATTAGAGCTTTTTGTATAGAGGGGAGGGGTTTGAAAGTGAGTAAGTTGTTTAGGAATATGGTTACTTTTAGTTGTAAGCTCAATGGGATTTCTTATGGGACTTTGATTAATTGATTGCATTGAACTTCATGTGATTCTTGCTCTTAAGTTACATATGGAAATGGTTAATAAAAATCAAGAATTTCATATTACCTATAAGCTCGTTATTAATGTTACTTTTGGTAGTATTATTGATGGTCTTTGTAAATACAAGTTTGTAAACAAGGTAAAATAATTATTTTTAAAAATGAACTGGTTAGGATTAATCAAAATGTGGTTATTGCCAGCTCCCTAATTCACGATTTATGTTGTGTTGGTGATTGAAATCAAGTTACAAGTTTATTTATTGAGATGTTAAATCAAGGTGTCGGCCGAATGTGGTCACATTTAATATAATCATCAATTATTTTTGCAAGAAAGGGAAGATACACAAAGCAAATAGACTATTAGAAATGAGGATATAAAGAAGTGCTAATTCTATTATAAACTTACTTGTATCAGTATTTTGTTTACTTATTACAAATAAAAGAAAATAAATCATATAAATTGTGTGACAATAATATAAATATTCATAGATAAGATTTACATGAATAAAAGAACAAATCATATAATACGTGGTCATAATACAAATTTTCATGGATAGAGCTCACAAAATTAAAAAAAAAATTATATACATGTAATAATATATATATATATATATATATGTATGGTTAAAGTTTATAATCTCTAATATTATTAAACTTTTATTTAATTTAAAAATCTTAAAATTCATAATTATATAATAATACTCATGCGTTTAAAGGTTTGATATACAGGTTTGCTCTTATTCAATGGAATTAGTTATGGTATATTAAAACACTGTTACATTGCAAAAATTTTCATTTGTGAAATTTAAAATAGCCTTTGTAAAATTTAAAATAAAAAATTAAAATATATATAGTAAATAACAAATAGTAATTAAGACACGTAATAAAAAATTTAAAACGTGTCAAAAAAATATAAAATATATAATAAATAGTATTTAAAATATAGATAAAAAATTTAAAACTGGCAAAATAAAAATTTTAAAAAATGTAACCAAAACTTGATGTGCCATAAACAAACCCAATTCAATGATATCTTAAATTTTAAATTGGCTAATATCCTTTAAGTATTGATATTAACTACGGCCTCATTAATGTTACAAAAGTTTTCATATTTTTTCTTTTATTATGTTTGCCACTCTAATTTATTTTTAATTTTAAATAAATATGGTGTTTATCATTAATATTTAACCAAATCTCAGTGATACTCAAGCAAATATACTACTAATGAAATACAAGAACAAATAGAATAATAAATCACACAAGTAATAAACCTTAATAAAATATATTATTTACCAATTTCATGTTATTATTTACCAATTTTTCTAATAACATGAAATATTTTAAAAAATTAACAAAAAGTACTCTTGAAAGTTATTTTTTAGATTTTGATATTCAATTTAATTTACTTTAACAAACATAAACATAATTATGCTTTTTAAACTGTCAATTGCTCAAATTAAATTAAATTAAATTAGACAAGTAATCATTATATATTTATTAAATTAAATGATAAAATTTTAAAAATAATTTTTAGAGATATTGTTCGTTAATTTTTTAAATCTAAAGAGAGGTACAAGACAAATAATATTAATATATAAAATTTTGTGCACATAAAATTATTTTAATTATTTTATTGTATTACTTAATCAACTAATTTTTTTAAGTACTACATTAAATAATATCAATAATATTAAGGATACAAACACCTATCTAAATTATTTTTAATTATAAATTAAAATAGTAAGACAATAACCTGTGAGGTAAATAGTAAAAATCGAACAATTAGCATGTGATAGTGGATAAACTGTAAAAAATCATGATACTAACTTTGTTACAACAACAAATTTTAATTAAGTAAATATACCATAGCTTTAATATAATTTATATATTAATGTATATTACATTTTAATATAAAATTTAAAATATGAAATAGAATATGTGAAACAATTTACGTAAATATTTAAAATAAATAATATAAAAAAATTTAAAATATAAAATATATAAATTAAAATAATTTACGTAAAATTAAAATATATAACATAAAAAAATTAAAATATATTTGTAAAATTTAAAATAATTTAATAAAAATTAAAAAAATTAAAGATAACCAACTCACATGTAAAGTGTAGTTAAACAAAATTTTACAACTCATAGGTGGAGTATATGATTAAACAAAATTTTAACAGTACGGTAGAAATCGACGCCAATAATATGATTGACCTGAATTATACTTTATTCTAATTTATTATACATAATATCTGCAAAAGTTAAATAATAATAAATTAAAATAAAAGCAGTTTTACAAAGTGTTTATTATTTTTTTTTGGCACAACACGAGACAGCAATTTCAACTGATCCAAAATAGGGATATAATAAATAGAGGAGAAACTGAAATTACAACGAAACTTTCTTTCCAAGTGACAATAAGACAAATCTCAAGGGGAAAACTGATAATAACAAGTTAAACTCACCGATTCATGGTGGGTGTCGGTGGAGTTCCGTGGTGTCCAAATCCAGTCCGTTATTGATTGAGTCTCCAACACGTCCTAACCGAACGCAAATATCATCCGTCAATTCCAGTAAAACTAGTTCCAGATTTAACACTGTTTTTAAGGTCGGAAGCTTCAAAAAAACGCCACATCTACAACACAGTGTTTTTTCTTTCCTCACATATTACTGCATCGATGTTCCAATCTTTGAGCCAAATATATAGATCTGGAAGGTATTCATTTCATTTTGATATTGTAATCAATCCAGAGGGCAGGCTGACAGCAGAAAAAATGAAGAAAATAAGAGCATTCTGTTAATAATGTTGACATTGCGTCTAGCGCTGGAGATTTCAAACGGAGATGAATCAGAAAAGGCAGTAGTAGTGAAGAAAGTGAAGAGCAGAAAGTATTGTACAAAGGGCTGGGAATGCCCAGTTCTGTCTTAATACTGTTGCAATGAGACGATATCTGACTATTTCCAGGTATACCAATTCGAGAACTTATTCTCTAAAAGGAATACTCCGGTGGCGCATGCGGTGGGCTTCTGGGATTATCAATCATTTGTTACTGCAACTATCAAATATCAGCCTCTTGGGTTTGGTACTACAGGTACAAAGCCCGATAAGATGAAGGAGATCTCTGCTTTTCTTGCCCATGTCGGCTGCAAAACCTCATGTGAGTTCTTTTAGTCTAATCATTCATTGTTATTGTTATATTTCAAATTATATGTTAAATTCCGAACAGCAGGTTGATTAACTTTGCTTTCTGAAGATCTGTTAATGTAATGTATTTGCTGTTAATATCTTTTTACGAAAAGGAGTCATAAATTTTTGAGTTGTTATCTATTTTAACATTAATTTTTCAAAACCCATTTTAATTTTAATCAGAATTTAGTTGAATTGCAATTATTTAATGGTCATTCCAAATGCAGTAGTAGAATTTGAGTGTGTTTTTTTTTTTTTTTTATAAATATCTATTAGTTTTTATGGGGTCGAAATTCCAATCAGTTCAATTGTTGTTTCATGTACTTAATGAATGAATGAATAAATGATATTAGGTGGTTATGGAGAGGCCACTGGAGGTCCATTGGCCTGGGGACTTTGCTATAATAGAGAAATGAGTCCCAGCCAGTCATATTGTGATGACTCCTACAAAGATAAGTTTCCCTGCTCCCCTGGAGTTGAATATTATGGTCGTGGTGCAATACCTATCTACTGGTATCTTGCTTTCATTCGCTCTCTTGTGTACTTGAGCTCTCCTTTCATTTGACTTTAACCTTTTCTTTGAAGTTTCTTTTGTCAAATTTTAATTAGTGAATATTATCTCTTCCCGGTAACTTTGATAATCGCTATTGACTCTTTGCCAGAGCAGCAGAAAAGATTCCATGAGATTACGGACTTTTTTCTAAGCTTTTGTTTTTCATCTCGGGCAGCCTCAATAATTAAGTTGTTCACAGGAGCAACTGTTAACTTCTTTATCCGAAAACTTAATAAATTCATTTTGTTGACCAAGATGATGCAATAGGTTCAATTTACGTGCCTGAAACATACTGGAATATATATATACATATATATATATATATATATATTTCAACCTCCCACTGAGTTTTCTTTTCCAAGAAATGAAAAATAAGGGAATGGCAGCTGATATGAATGAGTTCCTTTCAACAAAACAATAATGACCCTTTCCCTTATGTTGTGATCACAGGAACTACAATTATGGAGCTACAGGAGAAGCAATGAAGATGGATCTGTTGAACCATCCTGAATATATTGAGCAGAATGCTACCTTTGCCTTTGAGGCTGCAATTTGGAGGTGGATGACCCCGATCAAGAAGTCCCAGCCTTCAGCCCCTGATATCTTTGTTGGCGACTGGAAGCGTACAAAGAATGATATTTTGTCTAAGCGAGTACCTGCATTGGCACCACGATGAATGTCCTCTATGGTGATAGTTTTTGTGGTCAGGGCCACGATGATGCCATGAACAATATTATCTCCCATTACCTGTATTACCTTGACCTGTTGGGTGTCGGCCGAGAGCAGGCAGGATCACATGATGATCTGACTTGCGCAGAGCAGGAAGCATTCAACCCATCCACTGCATCTTCAAATGCAACTTCTTGAGCACGCTATAGTGTAATTTGGTTGGTGCCTAAGCTATCGTTCAGAAAGAAACCATTATGATAAGAGGGGGGCGAAGTAAGCAACTCGTGGTAAGTTCTTTATTATTTTTAAATAAGAAAGTTTAATTAGTTAGTTAGCACCCATGTCGGCATCAATAATTAATTAAAATATTTGTAAAAATTAGAAAAATTTAACAATAATTGTAAAAGTAGTTATATAAAAATTTATTTTTATGATATATTCATAATTTTAATTAATTAATATTTTAAAAATATGTAAAAAAATTTTTAAAAAATAAAAAAGATTGCCACATTGCATAACACTCATTTAATAAGCGCACAAACTATTTTATACCAACTTTTTAAAAATTATGTATAACATAATCACAAATAAATTTATATTTTACAGTTTAAATTGCGTAAAGAATTTTAGAACATGCCTAAATACGATTTTAATATTTAAAAAATATTTTTGTATGATTATTATTTTTATATTTGTATTCCTTAACTTGATGTATTTTTATTTATTTTTAATGTAAATAAATATTAATCATTTATAGTGGAAGTGACAAAAACAAGTGAATCCACGAAAATTCATGTTTGGCCCACATTTTAAGTATAGAATTTAATAATCTAATCAGATAGAAAAATACGAAAAAATAATGAAATATTTATAAATATTTAAAAAGTTAGAAAGATTGAACAATACAGGTAAGAATAGTTTTATAAAAAATTAAATTAAGTAATTTTTAAAAATTAAGTATAATCATAAGAACAATACACTAAAGATAGTTTTAATTAATTGAGATTTTAAAAAATATTTAAAAATTAACAGCGAAAAATAATTCATAACAGTTTAGTTTAGCGAGCTAATGGCGGTGCCAAACTAACCAGTAAATTTAAATTTAACAATTTAGATGGACACCTAACAATTCATTACACACACACACAAAATGTGACAATAGGCAGAACAAGGGTAAGCTTTTTAAGAATTAAGAATGATATATAATACATACACACACACACACACACATATATATATATATATATATACAATTTATTTTCAATAAAATAAAATAAATTTTAATATTCAGCATCCACTCTTATCTTTGCATCATAGATGCACCACATATAGATTTGTATCCTTAAGGGGAGATTAGACATTGAAATGACCAGAAGTTTATCTTTAGCAAGATTATTAAAATGGGTTGTTGGGCAATAAAATCCTGACGAGGGCAGGGATCCTAATCCTAAGCAGGGATGGTTACAAAGCTAAGACGTAAACCTTTCATTGGTGTACCCTACCCACCACAAATATTATAATCGTAATTACAACTACAATTACACCGCCTGTGACCAAGCAGCACCTGAATTATTTAATGTATATCATTTTTCATTCACGGGCTACAAACAGACCCATTATCATTCATTCACTCACTCGTTCATTCATTTTCTATATAAATCCTAACATGACATCCAAAACATACAACAAACAAACACTTAGAAAATGAACGTCCGAAAGCAAAAGGTTTTGGCAGTTTTGGTTGTTGTTAATGTTGGTGGAAATTGGCAGCAGAAGCAATGCCCAAGCAGTGTGTAAATGATTAGTGCTGGTCTGATGGCATGCAAGCCGTCACTTACACGTCCAAACCCAAAGGCACCGAGTGCTGCTTGCTGTTCGGCGATCTCTCACGTGGATATTCGATGCCTTTGCACTTACAAAAACTCCAAGCTTTTGCCTTCTCTTGGAATTGACCCAAAACTTGCCATGCATCTCCCAGACAAGTGCAATCTTCCTCAGCCTGCCTTATATAGCTCTTATTTATGTGTGTGTTTAATTATGCGCATCAATGTATAAAGAGTAATGAGGGGTCAACCCGTGCATGACTGCATGCATTATTCTCTAATCTATGATTAGAGCATGTTTTTTTTTTTATATTTTATTAATTAAATTTGTTCCACGTTTTCTCACGTGCCTTGTTTAACTGGTTAATCAGCATGCAGTAGTTCGAATAATGTTAGATATTTCAAAACTTATTTTTTAAAATACGTTTTAAATATCGAGATATTTACTGTATGAATAGTTAGAATAAGTAACAAATAAATATTAGAATTTTGTATCATTCAATGAATGGATACCACCTCTTGGTATTTAAAATGTACTTTTTAGATTGAATTTTGATTTTTAAAATGTCTAACATCACTCTTATATTATATTTATTTTTTGATAAGATAAAGTATATCTACTGTCTCTGTGTATGCAAGGAGATGTACCTGCCCAAATTATCCGGGAAGCCACCACTCCCCCCAAATTCTCACTGCTCACGCTTGTCCTCCATCAATAATTCTTTTTGACTCTTCTGACTTAAGGACATGTTCGGAATTATATTCAATCAAATTCTTAAATAATTATTTTAAGCTTAAAATTTCAAAATAATACTATTTTAATTATGAATAATATTATACTTACTGTAGCAGCGGTGTCCCAATTTTCTTTCAAGTAATAATATGACTTTTCTGTTGAAACAATGATGTAATACCCCGTCCAAAAATGAGAAGTATTGTCATTTTGATGTGATCGATTATTATTGCGCATTAAATTTGTTGACGTCATAACTTTTGATCGACAAATAATGACAGAATATACAACATATAATATATAGTTCTTTTCAAGTGTGCCAATTGCCTATTTGAGATCATTTTCAAGATTAAAAATTTCTGTTTTGAAGTGTTTTCATAATTGTTTTATCTTTTATTTTTTTTTTAAGATTTTATATGTTAAAATTAGTATAAATATATTATTTTTTTATTTTTAATATAACTTAAAAAATAATTATAATTATTAAAAAATTTTCTCTCATAAATTTTAATAAATTTATTATTTTTCCACTACTCCATTCTTCAGACCGCCTCACATTTGCCACCTCGATCGAGTAAGTTGGCATCCAATCCTCCTTTTAAAATATTAATTAATTGTTTTTGTTTTGGTGCAAGAATAATTTTTTAAAAGCAGCTATTTTCATAAATGATTCCAAAATCAAATTATCAACTGAACTATATTTGGGAATCAATACAAAATTTAAAAATTTTCATACTTCATAATCAGATTTTTTTTTTTTTTAAAAAAAAAAAGAGAAGCAATTTATTCCTTCATATTAGGCAGGCATCCAGAATTTATAGACCATCAACGTCTGTATCACGCAGATGCAATTTCTGCCACGATGTTTACAAACTAAGTGAAAAGAAAAGAAAGTTATACATGACTACTTTGCAATATTAACAAAGTGACGACAGACAATTTGCAGAACATATAAAAAGCAAGGAGACTATACATGCAAATGAATCAATTCCTGAAGGCAAATGCCTTCAAAACTTACATCCCAGTCTCTTCTTTTATCACTGTACCCTTCATTCATGCAACATGGACACAAAAATCCCACGTAAGAGAATAAGGAAAAACTTTGAGCCAGCTGACCTCGATGCACCCTAAGCTTCCTGATGATCGGACTTGGTTTCTACTTCTGAGAGATTCATTAAACCAAATTTAATACTTCAAGCTCCTGCAGCAGTATTATTCATATCTGAGGATGATTCTGTACCATAATCCCAGAGATCTTTAAGCTCCTTTCTTGCCAAACCCAATATTACAGTTAGTCCTGGTCTTGCACAGAAAAAAGCCAGAACAAGCGAGAGGTAAGCAGCAGATATAATTTCCTTTTTTTTTTTTTTTGTTTATTTTTAGAAATAGAGTCTAACTGGAATCACACCCTTCATTACCTAGTGTACAAGGAACAAGATACAGAAGTGCTGGCTGGCCATGCCCATCCATTAGATATAACCCAACGTATGTAAGGATGAGACCTGCAATACAAAAGAAATTTAAAATTCACTATCCCTGTGGTATGCATCATGCATCTTATTGTGGCCAGTCAAAGCCAGAAATTGAAGATTGGGAATGTCAAAGTAACTTTGAAAATGAAAAGAAAAATTAAGTTTCCGCAGACTGCATGTAATGCAGAATGAAGGGTATGTAAGTAGGGATTTAAATATTTATCTAATTTGGTAGCTATTTTGAAATTTGAACGATTGTGAATATCTTAGAAATCAAGATTTGTCATTTATGATCATGGTTGCCTTGGAAACTATATTTTTTTTAATTAGTGTTTTCTTTGAGCCTATGAAGGGAATTCTAAAGCATAATGATATCCTTCTCTTCTTCTTCAATTCTAAACTATCCCCTATTTTGACTTGTTTATGATCTCTGTACTTCGTTCTACGTCAATATGATGAATAGTTAAAAGTGGCAGGGGCAGAGCCGTGACATCTACTTAATTGTTTGAAAAATGCATAGATATTCAAGGGGAGCTCCACCTGATACCTTGATTAAAATCAAAACAACTACTACAATAACAACAAAAAACCAGGCCAACATATGACAAGCAGATAAGAGTGATATGGACATTAATAACAGTAGATGAAAGTCAGAATGCTAAAAGGAATATTTTCTGAACCTCAAAATGCTAAGATACAGAAATAGCCAGAACAAGAACGATATACAGTTCAAGATTTTGTGGCTCCAAAGAGTAAATCTCCAGAGGGAGATATATACATGGCCATACAGTTTCAATTAATTTGGACAGTTAAACATGAGTATATAACAGGGAAAAAAATGGTAAAAGGAAACCACAATTAAATTTCAAAATTAAGTACACTATAAAAGAATATTTTTCGTGGATTGCCCTAAATGCATATGAGACAAGTTTTAAAAGGATAAAATGTTCAGTTATTGAATAATAGACTTCAGGTTGCCAAGCATTTTACATTTTTTGCTACCATGTGAAATCGCAAGTTCTAGATCCAAGCAAAAGATCAACAACAAAAACTTTGTAAATTGATGCAGAACATGTTCAATCAAGTTAACATAGGCCAGACATTCATTTAAAATCAGCCAACAAGCTAATGTTTAACACCTCCTGATATAACAAAGAAATAAAAATAGGAGCATAAAAAGAAAAATAACCATGATGCTAGTGTACTTACCAAATCCATAGCCAATTATCAACCAAAGAAAATATCCTTTTAATACACCATTCTTGTGGTCCCTGTCATATCTGCGACAACCAAAAAACCCAAAAGTCAAAACAAGGTCAACATCCTTCTGATACCACCTAATCACTAACTCAAAATTTAAGCAATAAAGCCCAGACAAAATATGAACATTCAAATACTAGTTAATTTCTTTTGCGCCTGGCACTCTAGTGCCAATTCATACAAGAACTGCAGGCCGTTTCTTGACTAAAGTCATTGCCATTACCCCTGCCCATAACCTGCTTCCACGTCCTAAAATCAAAGCATAATGCGGCACTTAAATATTAAAAGAACAAAAAAATTCTAAAGAACAGTAGATGGCCAAACCAAAAAGACCCCAAGTCTCCCAGGTAACATGAAAAAATTAAATATGGCCTGTATGCTAAAATTTCGTGGGACAACTCCTATAATCCCCTTCCGTTTCTGGTAGAAGATATCATTCGTGGATTCTACAAGAGCTCATAAAACTCCCTTACAACGTGTACTGAAGCAAAACATATTGGATACCTGAATGCAAAACAAATTAGCAAACCAGGAAAAAGAATGTCCCCGAAGCCAATCATATCATAACCACACCAAGGATCAAGAAGTCGAGGGATTCTCAAAAGCATGGGAATGGATTCTCCACCACTGTTGTCACCTCGAGCAACCTATATCAATCAAACAAAACCCTCATAAGAAAATTACTTCCAGCATATTTACATGCCTAAAGTTTTTCTCGAGTAAATCAAGGTTGCTAGCAATTCATTCAACATCATATCCACAAGATCGAATTCCATCAACTCTCACCCAACAACTAGAGAACAATAACAAAAACAGTGAAATGGATTACTCTCCCAGGATATACTTGAAAGGACACCAAAATTTTGCATGTTCAACTATCATCTTATTTGATAACTAGAATTCCAGATAAAAAGAAATTTCAGTTATTTGATAAAATTCACATGTATTAAGTCAGTGCCGCATGCTATTAAAGTTCATGGAATGTTTACTAAAACTTCCACAACACTTGCCGCTTGTTGTGTACACAAAGAAACAACTACTTCCCAAGCCAATGTAATCACTTTCAATCATAACAACGGCTCTCGAACATCTTACAAGTTCTATCTTTTCTCCATATGTTCCCACGAACCAGAAAACTTAAAACTGCAGTTATTTCAAAGAAAAATAATTTCCTCTCTCTCTCTCTCTCTTATTATTATTATTTTTATTTTTGCCTGATAACAAACAGTCATCATATGTTTTAATGACAAGAAGTCAAATGTAATTGTAATTGCAAGTCAAAGAAAAGTAGAAATTGAGACTAAAGCTTACCGCAATCATAACACTTTCATGGAATATTAGCGGAGATAAGAAGACCCAAAAGATGTCATAAGCAAATGCACAGCAAAGAAGCACAGAAGCAACCTGAATTATAACATAACACAATCAGTGCTACAGGAGATGGGTCCTCATTGCATATGAAACACTACAAACGTACCTTGATGTTGGGTAATCGAGCCATTTGCAAAACTGTTATCATCAAACAGATACCCTGTCAACAAAAGTGTCAGCATTCAGGTAGTCAATTGAAGGGAAATAGAAAAAATTAGAATAATTTTCCAACCAACTGCTATATGCCATAGGACAGACAGTGTAAAACATAATGAAAGCACTAGTAGGAGTGATAGTAATAGCAATAATACTACATATAACATCAAATTACCAAAGACAAACTGGACAAGCCAATCTACAAGACAAGGCTATATTAGGACCTTTACCCTGCATAATTGTAAAAACTTACAAGGGACACATCAAAAGAGAAAAAGAGAATAATAGAACATTCTGCGTCTTTCCAATCATAGGTCTCAAGAAACCTGTTCTCTTGCTTATAAAGGATAAAATCCAAGCACACAGGTATTTTGCAGACAGTCCTACCCGAAAAAGGAAATCAGGAAGGACAGATTAAAAACCTAGAAAACTGAATGGATATGGAGAGTGGCCAGGAAATTCCTTATACAGGAGAAAAAAGATTTGGTAATTTTGTGAGTCCATTTTACTTTTCTCTTTCTAGGAAAAGCTCCTTAAAATACAACCTACACCATAAAAGAAAGACTTTTAACTAACTCCAGCATGATAATATCACAGCTAACCAAAACCATTTTAACCAACAACTTAACGAACTGTACGTGTTTCGACTTAATAGCAATATGCATATCATTGGCATTAATTCATGAGATTCAACGGTGTTATTGTATGTGTACGGTGCTAATCTTCTCCCCCACGCTCTTCCACTGGAACAACTATATAATAATTCGAAGGAAGAAAAACTTTTCAATGTCTTTTATTGATTTTAGCTTACACTTTGGTCACCAAATAAATTGTTCTTAGTTGTTACAATTAGGAATAGAAAATGTGTTAAGCATCAACACTAAGAGAATGCACTGTATTGCTATGACTCTATGACTCACATGAGACAACGGAAGGGAAACAATTAATTTTCAACATCCTGCCCACTTTAAAAGTTGGTGGGAATTATTTGAAAAGCTAGTAAAAGGAAGATAAATCCTAACATAGTCAAAGATGTTCCGTAAACCTACCAAATAGTATCTTAGCATCTATGAGATAAGTGCAACTTTCTCTGCAACAATAGTAAATTCTGAAAAACCAAAAATACAAGCCTCACATATATAGTTGGGACTTACAAGAATATCTTGACCAACCCAAGAATATGACGCTTGCCTATGTACAGCCCAGACAACTGCAAATACCACACAGAACAGTAACACCACAACCGAGAGAACAGAAACCTCATCCAAGATAGGTAAATTCACGGTCTTCCGTCCACAATTTCTACATTTACTGTACAGCAAATAAAATGTTTACATAGAAATTAATAAGGAATGACAAGAAACCTTTTTACAGCACTTGGAAAGGAATAACACAGAACTAGTATAAAGCAGCGACTGATCAAAAGCAAGATGAACAAACTTGGACATACCTTAACACAAGTGTTACAATTATATTATGCATTCCCTGAAAACAAAAAGTACTTGATGAGCATAACAAGTTATTAGGTACAATACATCACCAACCAAAAAGAAAACTACAACGTAAAGGGAAAAAAAAAAAAAGAACTTGTGTAATTCAATATATTTAGATGCAAGTTTCGCAAAAATAAGCACAAATTAGAAATTACATACATGCAACAACATACGAATACCAGAGAATAATTACCTCCGAAATGTATTTTTTAAAATAAAGTTGCTCCCAATTTCTACAATATTACATAAAACAAATTTAGTGGAATCATACTCTATTTTTAAATGAAAATGAAAACAATGCATACACCAGCCACGCATTGAATATCTAAAATAATAACCCAGAACCAAAAAAAAAAAAAGAAACACATAAAGAAAATTAGTATACACTGGCCAATCATCAGCTGGATCTCCAATGTCAAACACAAGCACAAACAAACACTCATGTTGAAAACAAGCATACATTTGAAAGAATGATAATCATTTAAAAGACATCAATGACAGTTATACCCCTCTGTTACTTGTATTTCCATTAATGATTCTACTAAATAGATATATAATTAGCAAAAAGACTCATAAAAACAATTATCTTTATTCAATGACATACATTTAAAAAGTATTCAAATGCTATTCGACCCTCCATCTCATGTTTTTGGAAAAGAGAAAATGCTATTCGACCCACTGGCCAGTTGCAAGAACCAACAATCAAATTTTATAATTCAATCACTTAATAAATTAAATTCCCCAAGTTCAGAATGATGACTATCCAAATTATAAGAAGCAATCAAAAGGATAGCTGAAACCTTCACCTGCCTGTAATTATGAAATCATAAGTTAACCTATATGTCCAAACTCTTCAGATGCTAAAACAAATGATAAAGAGAACCTACAGCATTCCAAGCCAGCAACAACTTGACCAACAGTACAAAAACCATCCTATACTTTTGGTTCCAAGATAAGATAAAACCTGGAGCCGAGATCATAATTTAAATGGCAGCATAATACAAATGATGGTTAACAGAACATTACAAGAAATCATGTTAAACTTGAAATGGTAAGCCACACAGCATGGTTGACTAGTAAATATTGCCAATTAAGATGGTCATATTTTGACACAATGTTTAAATTTTTTTTCTGTAACTTTGTTATTTCCAACAAAAATTTGAATTAACTATTCAAGAAACAAGAAAATGAAAATGTGGTTGAAGAATCAAGAACTGTGAACATAACCTTCAAAAGTATGGAGGGTCAATAAATGTGACTTACTCACAAAGTGGCTGCAGGACCAGGTTATATTATACTTTTCCCGGAATAATAACCTACTCCACATCCTACAAATAAAATACTGCATATCTTACACTTTTATACCAACCCGTTAATTTCCTCCCACTAGCCACATTTGTATGCTTTACTAAGGACAAGGTCAAGCATTTGATCTTGCATATTCAAAACTACCATGCCATCATTATCTTAATTTGGCAAGAGAAAGTAAAAGTGTAATTATATAAAAGAAATGCATTACCTCTATGCCACCAATGCAGAAGAGAACAACCAGCAGCCAGACAAACCAAGATGCCATGAAGAAGTAAAGCAGCACCAGAAAAGTGGATGCAGTAATGACAAAAAATATAGCTCCCTTTGCAGTGATATCAAGGACTTCCTTCTCAGAAGCATCTTTAACTGCTTCAACATTCGAAGATTCCTAGCCAATGAAAGAAGAAAACCTTAACTCAGAAACTGCTTCCTGTGATCAAATTGTATTTATGAATATTGAGGAAAGAAAATAAAATTCGAATGGATTCAAAGAAAATGAGTAAATGAAAAGGGGATCATCACAATGGACACCTGTGAAAAGTAAAAGCATATCAAATTGACATGCAGATAAGAGATAGGTGGCATTTTCATGTTATCGACTATATATATCCACCAATAGCACAGAAACTGTAAGCATAATTTCTCCGTTAACCATTGCACACAGAACTGACTCCTGATGTCATGAACATCAATGGTATAGATGCCTTCAGCTCTAGGTTCAGTCAAGCAAATGAAGGTCTACCGCTAACGCCAAGGTCAACTATATCTCTAATCTGGCCAAAAATAGAATGCAACATGAACATCTACATCTACGATTTCATCTCATCAGGCAAGAACTACAGTTCCACTATGAAAGAACTTTTACAACTAGTTGAAGACTTCAAATTTGTTATACTGTGAAGTCAGGGTTTGTGTATCGCAAAAATAAAGGGGTTAAATAATGCTAAACAACAGAGAAGGACAAGAAAGGATTGCCAGATATGTTTAGGTAGAGTTAGTGTCTCAGTGAATTAACAGGTGCAATTATTGCCAACAAGACTCCAAGAGAATTTGTGCAAGCTCCGTGCTTCATTTATCGTTGCAACCAGGTGCTATTGTTGATGGTGAGCTTCACTGCAGGCATACAGGGACCACAATCACCAGGCTTACAAAGGATAAAAACATTGTAAGCTTACACTGACCCAAAACACTAGGCATTATTTAATTAAAGTGCCATAATAGTGACACACGGGCTGTGGAAGCCATGGCTCAAACCCTTTGACCTTTGGTAGTTTTAAGAGGTTCTAGAAATTATATAAGCATGGGGCTTCGCATTTATGTCATCTATTTCTCTAGTTGGGTCAAATTTTGCTCTATTATGTTAAAAAAATTACATGTTCCTTATTAAAATAAGTTTTCTTTTGAATATTTAAGGTTTTATTATGATAATATTCATTTTATAAAGATGCATTTGTTTATTTTTATTTTTATTTCTATTCATAATAGAGGAGGTTTCTTTTTCCCCATTTCTTTTCTAAATATCTAAGTAAAGCAAGGGCAGAAGGTGCAATGTTATCAAAACAAAATATCAATGGCACAGTCAGACAATTTTACGTGAAGATATAATTGCCATAACCAAGTATTTTGCATACAACCAAGATCCCCCTAATATATTCAAGACATATCTATGAGACAAAATCCAACCAAAGAACAGAATTATATACACCATGATAATACAGAGAGGTGTGTTATAAACCTTTGGTGATAATTCATTATAGCGTTCATCAGTCCGCTCACTGCTTAAAAGTGACCAAAGAGAAGCAGCGATAATTGTTCCAACAGCCATTATCCATAGAAATATAACTGAGAAGTCCACAACTGGACGTTTTGGTGCATATAATAAAGTTTCCACTGCATTGGCAAATTATATACTCAGCCATTTAAGAACATAAACAAAATAAGTCTAACAATTTAAAAGTACACTCAAATGAGGCATAAATGTAAATATAGATGGAAAACAAGTTCTTTATGACATACATACGAGCATAAAATACACACGTGCACATGCGTGCTTGCACGCTCAAACTATTTGATAACCTCAAATTGAACCCAACCACATCATAAATGCTTGGGTCACTAAAAATGATAGATATACCAGACAACTGCTGTGATATATCTAAAAACCAACGGAAAAAAGAAAGAGTCTCAAGGTTTAGAAACTAAGACAGACCTCCTCTAGTTTGTAAAAGTTCACAGCTTTCTGAATACTTCATCCTGTCCTTTGAATGTACTAAATAATCACATTTTGCCACCTTTAACAATTAATATATAACTCTTGACAGGATGATATTACTAATACACATCTAGAATATCAAAAATAAAATAAAATAAAGTAACGTATGGAAGCCCTACCTACACTGTATATCTGACACTCACAAGCTTTCGTAAAGTATAACTGTTGAATGGATGAGATTAATTTAAGTTTGAATTATTAAAAGATTAGCTGGCTCATTTATCATTATCTTTTATAAATATTACTTTTGAATAATCTTATTTTAAATTTAGTTGGATAATACTTAGTTAAGTTTTTTTCTGAATTAATATCTGTTTTAGTTCCTATTTTTTAGGAAGAAACTTGTGTAAACACCTTTATTTAAATGAGAGGAATAATGAATAAAATTTGAAATATATTTTTCCTACAATTTTTATATGCTATCAGAGCCAGGTTCAGAATAGCTTCTTTTATCCAAAATGGCCAATCCAACACAGACATTCTATACTGGCTCCTCTGAAAGTTCCCATACTGAACTAGTTTCATCTTCTTCACAGCCTAACCAGATTACAACCCATTCATACAACTCCGAAAGTCATGTTTTGCAGATTACCCAGCATAGACTTGATGGAACGAATTATTTGGATTGGTCTCAATCCGTGACCATGGTAATACGTAGCAAAAGGAAATTAAGTTTTTTAACAAGGGCAACACCTACACCATAGGAGACTAATAGAGCTTACATTACATGGGAAGCAAAATAACTCAATGATCATGACGTGGTTGGTGAACTCTATGGAAAAAAGAATAGGCCGAAATTATTTATCCTACAAAACTGCTAAAAATATATGGGACGCAACCAGGGATATGTACTCAGATGTAGGTAATTCAGCTCAATTGTTTGAACTTAAATCTGTCTTGAAAGAGAGCAAGCAAACTGAATTGTCAGTCATAGATTATTATAATAATCTAACTAGATTATGACAAGAGTTAGATCTCTTTAAAGATATGATAAAGTATTGTACTGAGTGCAATAAGAAAAATCAAAATGAACTTGAGGCAGAAAGAGTTTTTGATTTTCTTCATGGTCTCAATAAAGACTTAGATGAAGTCAAGGGGAAAATCCTGGAATCAAAACCACTATTGAGTCTTCGAGAAGCCTTTGCTGAGGTACATAGAGAAGAAAGTAGACGTCGGGTGATGCTAGGAGGCAACAAAGTTGCAAAGAATAAGTTTGATAGTTCAAACATTACAGGATCTGCCTTAGCAATCAAAAAGAATCAGTATAATCAAGGAGATCAAAAGAATAATTTTGGAGATCAAAGTTCAAAAAGAAATCAATGGTGTGATCACTGTCAACGATCTAATCATAGTAGAGAAATTTGCTGAAAACTTCATGGAAAGCCAACAAATTGGAAGCCGAGAAAACAAGGAGAAAGCAGGGGGTATCAAGCAACTGTAGAAGTACAAAATCAACAGCAACACTCAAGTTTCAGTCAAAAACAGTTAGTGGAACTCGAGAAATTGCTGCAACATACTCAGACTCAATCAAGTTCTACTAATCAACCAGAACAATCTTCTACTTGTAATATAGCTCAATAAGGTAAATTTTCTCTTGCTTTAAACGCCCAAACAGCAGACAATAATGAGTGGATAGTGGATTCAGGAGCTTCAGATCACATGACAGGAAAAGCAGAAATGTTCTCTACGTATACCCCATGTTCTGGAACACTTAAAATTAAAATTGCAGATGGTTCTTTATCTTCTGTTGCAGGAAAAGGAAATGTTGTTATTTCATCAGCTATTTGCCTATATTCAGTATTACATGTTCCTAATCTTGCATGTAATCTGATTTCAATCGGTAAGTTAACTAAAGATCTAAATTGCAAGGCTAATTTGTTCTCATGTCTATGTGAATTTCAGGATTTGTATTCATGGACGATGATTAGCAGTGCTAAGGGCAGTAATGGTCTATACTACCTCGATAATCAGAAGTATGGAGTAAATATTCAGATTCAAGCTCTTCATGAAATTTTGGGTTTTACTTCTAGTTTAATTTCAGAAAAAATAATGTTATGGCATAAAAGACTTGGGCATCCCAGTTTTCCTTATTTGAAAAAATTATTTCCAGATTTATTCCATAATAAAGATGCAAATTGATTTCATTATGATGTTTGTCAACTTGCAAAACACACACAAAAATCATATCCTGTGCGTCCGTATAGGATGTCCAGTCCTTTTTCTATATTCCATAGTGACATTTGGGGCCCTATTAAAGTTAAGAATATTTCAGGAGCTAAGTGGTTTATTATTTTTATTGATGATCACATTAGAGTTTGTTGGGTATTTCTACTAAGGGAAAAATTTGAAACTGTAAATATTTTTCAGAAATTTCATCAAATGATTAGAACCCAATTTCAAACACAAATCCAAATACTTCATACTGATAATGCTCAGGATTATTTTAATCAAGTTCTAGGAAAATATCTTGCTGATAATGGGATAGTTCATCAAAGTTCATGTGTAGGAACACCTCAACAAAATGGGATTGCAAAACGCAAAAATTGACATCTCTTAAAAGTTGCTAGAACCTTGATGTTTATTAATAATGTTTCTAAAAATTTCTAGGAAGAAGCTGTTCTTATAGCCTTATACATTACTAATCGACTTCCATCTAGTGTTCTTCAATTCCAAACACCACTTCAAATTCTTCTTAAATATTATCCTCAAAATCATTTGTTTCAAAATTTATCCGTTAGGATTTTTGGTTGCACAGCATTTGTTCATTCTTTAATAAAAACAAAATTGGATCCTTGGGCAACTAGGTGCATTTTCCTATAGTATTCACTATTTCAAAAAGGGTATAAATGTTATTGTCCAAAAACAAATAAACTATTTGTTACTATAGATGTCACTCTTTTGAAAATACTCCTTTCTTTAAGAGTTCAATTCAAAGGAAAAATTTTAGTGATATTGAATTTTTCGATTTATCTATTGAGGATAATTGTGAAGTTGAAAAAAACCTTCCTAGGGATGAAGTTTCAATTCTAGATAACTCTAATATACTTGACATTTCTGCTACATATGTCTCAGCTGAAAGTTTAACAATTTCCATTCTCATTCCAAATGTCATATCAGAAAATTCAAATCCAAATCCTGAAAATTCCAAGTCTAAGTCTCTTATGCCACTGATTGACACATTTAATGCAGATGGACAAAAGTATAAAGAGAATCCAGTAATTTTGACATATTTTCGGAAAGCAATGAAGAATCAAGGAATACAACATGTTACTGCCTAACAGAACTGCCCAGATTCTGATCCAAATGCAAATCTACACATGACACATCTACATGAAGGCTTAAGTAATTCAAAAAGCGAAGAATTTCAGCAAGATAGTGAAGAATTTCAGCAAGAAATAATGGATCTACCGATTGCTCTTCGGAAAGGTAAAAGAACTTGTACACAGTATCCAATACAACATTATATGTCATTAGGAAATCTTTCACAGTCATATAAAGCATTTAGTTTGAAGATATCAGCTGAAAAAATTCCAGCAAATATCTTTAAAGCTCTTAGTAGTCAAGAATGGAAGCATGCTGTTTTGAAAGAGCTTAATGCTTTGAAGAAGAATGATACATGGGAGATAGTGAAGCTGCCAAAAGAAAAGTTTACAGTAGATTGCAAATGAATTTTTAATATTAAGTACAAAGTTAATGAGAATATAGAGAGATATAAAGCAAGGTTAGTTGCCAAAGGGTTCATTCAAACCTTTGGCATAGATTATAATGAAACATTTGCACCAATTGCTAAATTAAATACAATCAGAGTTTTGTTGCCTATTACAACAAATTTAGACTGGCCACTCTATCAAATAGATATGAAAAATGCATTTTTAAATGGAGAATTGAAAGAAGAAGTTTATATTAAGTCTCTATCAGGATTCGAACATGAAATTGGCAAAGGAAATGTATGTCGATTGAGGAAATCTCTTTATGGATTAAAGCAGTCCCCAAGAGCTTGGTTTGATAGGTTTTCTACCTCATTGAAAAAATTTGGATATACTCAGGGACAAGTAGATCATACATTATTCTTCAAGACTTTTTCAGATGAAAAAATTACTATTCTTATAGTATTTGTGAACGATATTATTCTAACAGGTGATGATCTAAAAGGTCTTATTTTTTTAAAGGAGTTTTTAGCAAAGGAGTTTAAAATTAAAGATTTAAAACAGCTTCACTATTTTTTGGGAATGGAAGTGACAAGAAGCAAGAAGGGTATTATTATTTCTCAAAGAAAGTATACACTGGATTTACTTAAAGAGACAAGAATGCTAGGGTGTAAGCCATCTGAAACTCCAATAGAGCCAAATGTGAAGATTGGTAAAGAAGGAGGAAGTCCAGTAGATAAGAGGAGATACCAAAGATTAGTAGGAAAACTGATCTATTTATTCCACACTAGAACTGACATAGCTTTTGTTGTAAGCCTAGTAAGCCAATATATGCATAATCTATTCCAAGTACATTTAAATGCAATTTATAAAATTTTGAAGTATTTGAAGTCTTCACCAGGAAAATGTTTATTTTTTGGTAAAAGTGATAAGAGAAATGTGGAGGTTTATACTGATGTTAATTGGGCAGGATCAATTGATGATAGAAAATCTACATTTGGTTATTGTACATTTATTTGGGGAAACTTAGCTACATGGAGAAGTAAAAAGCAAAATGTGGTAGCGAGGAGTAGTGCAGAAGCAGAGTCGAGAGCTCTTACACAAGGAACCTGCGAGATAATTTGGATTAAGAGACTATTGGAAGAACTAAAGTTAATTTGTGTAAAGCTAATGAAGGTTTTTTGTGATAATAAAGCTGCTATTAACATTACCCATAATCCTGTCCATCATGATCGTACCAAGTATGTGGAGATTAATAAGCATTTTTTGAAGGAAATAATAAATTGTGGAGAAATCTGTATGATTTTTATTCCTTCAAAATTACAGGTGGCTGATTTATTTACAAAAGATATTGGAAGACAAGGATGCACAGATTATCTAAACAAGTTAGGAATGTTACACATTTTTTACCAGCTTGAGAGAGAGTGTTGAATGGATGAGATTAATTTAAGTTTTAATTCTTAGAAGATTAGCTAACTTATTTATCATTATCTTTTATAGATATTATTTTTGAAAAATCTTATTTTAAATTTAGTTGAATAATATTTAGTTAAGTTTTTTTCTGAGCTAATATCTGTTTTAGTTCCTATTTTTTAGGGAGAAACTTGTGTAAATATCTCTATCTAAATGAGAGGAATAATGAATAAAATTTTAGATATATTTTTCCTACCATTTTTACAATAACACTTAAGGAAATTATGTAATTGTGTTAATGTTTTATACATAGCTATTACTGCATAAGTTTTGATAATATTTGAGATTACATAACTTAAATTTCAAAAGAACCTATAATTTACAACATTGTTGTAAAATTTCGAGGAAGTTTAAACCATTACTGCTATAAATGATATTAAAATTATCATTTAGGATGAAACCATAGTGGAAAAAAATTCATATATTTGAATACTCAACAAATATGCATGAAATAGTTGAAATTTCCACAGCCATCATTAAACGATTAGGGTGCAACTGTAGTCCACATAGGAGAGGTGGAGGAAAATAGCTTATATCAATAGAAAAGCAAGTATGAGGTTGTGGATGGTACAAAAACTAAAATGGTGTATGGAATTGTTTTCCAAACCCATTATTCATCTTTCAAAAATGTGAACGACATGTTTAAGAAGGTGCTTAGGAAAATGATCTATAAAAAATAAAAATGATTTTTTTTTAATTTTGCGAAGAAAAGTTAAAAACACCAAACTGTTGTTTACACTATATATCAATTTTTGTCAATCATCCTTTCTTTAAATATTCTGCCAAATATGTTATCCCTATTTTCATTTTTAGATAGCACTTTCAAAAGACAAAACCATATGTGTTTTCAAATTCAAAAACACCATTTGAAAAATAGTATCAAACACACCGTAAGGCATGTCGTGTTGGAAAACATAAAAAAGTAATTTCCTTTTTCTTTTTCTTTTTCTTTTTCTTTTGATAACAAACGAAATAATTTGTTTTTTCTTAATAAAAATCTTACTTGTAATTATTATCTCTGTTTTTGCTTGAATAAAAATCTTACTTGTTTCCTATAAATAAAAAAGAAAAAGTAAAAAATATCTGTTTTTTCTTCAATAAAAATCTTACTTGTTTCCTATAAATAAATAAAAAAAGTAAAAAAAAATAATGTGCACGGCATATTGCCCAAAGAACACATAAAAGAACTTCTAGAAACATAAATGAGCCACCAAAAATCAATGGTTAACTTTTTTTCATTTAATTTTTTTGATCAAGTCAAAGATCATTTAAACGCAACAAGCAAAATTAAATCACTCTGCCAAAAAACAAATAAATTAAATAAATAAAATTGAGATATGGTTAAGTTGATGCAACGAACACTTCCAAAAGTGTATATTCCCTAAGAACATAGGGCCCATTCATATTTTTGTTCAGAGAGTTTCTTTGAAAATCAATTTTCAAGATTAAATGACGTTTCAGATCTCATATTTTAAATTTTGAGAGCAAGTATAGTGTCATTTTCTTATTAATATCCAAAAAGTAAAAACAGCAAGAACATGTCCAATAAAAATATTTAAAACCAACAGAAATAGTCCATAAATAATTGATAAAATGTCTTAAAAATTGTTTTAAGCATATATTACCATGAAATAGTTAAACTTTCTAATTAAATCTTAAGTTTTATTCTTAGAATTTAAAAAATAATTGAATCAATTTAATTTTTATTAATTTAATATCCTTTTCACTAAAAAGTTAAACAAAAATAACATAAGATTTTTGTGCATTATTTTAAATTTAGTTTTTTACATAGTTGCTGACCTTCTCTCTTATGCAAATTCATGTCAAACTCCATCTCACAAACCATCTAGGTTTTCATTTAGGACTTATTGTTGGCTCCTCTACTCAAGTATATTCATCCCCACAAAGTCCTTGTTGGGAGAATTTTTCACCACTTGATGCAAAATAAGTTTGGCCAATGTACGAGTTATTGTCATTTTTCATTATTTTCATTTGATTAGGTTTATTTATCTTGTTTGAGTCATATATTGTTACTTATTTGGGTAGGATTTAGTTTTTCTAGTATGGCTTTCTTATTTGAGGAGTATTTTTGTTACTTATCAGAAGTAGCATTCTAGTTTCTTGTTTCAATTGGTAATTTGATCACTATAAATAGTGACCTTACGTTTAGTATTTTTGTCTTTTGATGATGAAGTTTTGAATTACGAAATAGATTTCCCACTATTTTCTTTTGGTTTTCCACCTCATTCTTGTTTCTATTGGTTCTGGTTCTGTACAGCCGCCACTCAAACCTATCCATCTCATTTATTTATGAACATACAAAATACCCTTGAACAATAATGACAATAAAGTTTGACAATGTTGAAACTCACCTTTCTGTTTGTTCACCATAGATTTGTTAAGAGCATCTCCTCTCGACTTCGGAATCAAGACAACAGGAATTGAGATATTCACAGAAGTATCATTTTCAGAACAAAACATTTTGTGAAGATCTGAAAAGGTATCAACAAATGATAGACAGGTCAAAAATTCAGTATGTCATAATTTTTTAATCATATTCAAGCGACGACAATCTAAAATTGTATGTAGATATAAACATGAAATTTTAACCTTCTTTATCATTTATCACAACCAGGGCTGCAGCACCTGCTGACTGTGCTACTTTTGCCTTAGTCGTGAAGGTACAATCACCACGTACAGACAAGGCAATAGAGCCAGATAGCTGCAGAACAGCAAGAGAAAACCATGTGCCAGATGTTTCAGAAATTCAATTTTAAATACTTTAGCAGGATGGGGAATACTTTCTTATTGAGCATTTCTTAAACATAGGTCCAAGATACAAGGTTTCTCATATTTTGCAAGTACACTAGATTATCCAACAAATTTGGTAAGTTAAGAAACAATTTGGTTTTTAATCTCCACCAAAGTTAAATTTAAAAATAATGGTTTGAGATGCAAATGAATTTAAAAATAATGGTTTGAGATACAAATGTGTCACGTTCAATCAAGTAAAACAAATGCCTAAACCTTTGAAGAAGTGGAACAGCAGTTTAAGGGATTTGAAAAAGCAGCAGGCAGTTTAACACCCTTTGCAGCATCAGAAGGCAATGACAATCCAAATCTTGCACTTAACCCCGCAAAGCTTTCACCTTCCACATTGTCAACCCAGTTCTTAACCTTGACCTGTCAAATTAGGAAAACCAAAAAAAAAAATTAGTCCAACCAACAAATATTCTATTTCAAAAATGAAAGCAAAGAACAACTGGCAAAAAATTATAGACTGCAAAAGAATTCAAATGTAAAATGAATGACAATTGTACACATAAATGACAAAAAGAGGACATGAACTTATTCCCTCAACCAAATCAAGTGTCTCCTCACAAATGCCACTAATAGAGAATCACCAAATTCACCTAATTCACATCATGCACACACACACTTCTCCTCACAGGTTAACTCTTCATGTCCTCAATTTATTTATATTTCTCCTTCTCCTTTCCAAATTCACATTTTTGTTTTCTCATTAATTTTTTCCCCTACCTCTCTGTCTGGTTACACAGAAATCTTAATTTGGGTTGATTTTATAAGAATGGCCTTACCTATTTGCGTCAATATAAAGAGGAAGAATTGAAGGTTGTTGGCTAGTGTCAAGTAACAACTTAATACAATAACTTAAGGTCATGGTTAGGATTTAACAATTGTATTTAAGATATAGTGTGTGGATTAACACAACCATAACCATAAACATATAAACACGTATACAATTATGATTTAATTAATACAAAAGCGGTTTCAAGGACAAGCCACTTGGTCAAACAAGCTCTAATACTTTTGAGTAACAACTTAAGCACAAAGTTTAAAATCATTGGTAAGGGCCCAACAATAAGGTTTAAACTCTCTTATCAAATAGAACACAAGCTCTAGCAATCAAAATTATATAAATGCAACTTTTTCTACTTTTATCTTTTCCCTCTCTTGAATTTACAAACCCTCAATATTTAGTTAAGGGAGTCATGCTGAATTCACAAGAAATAAATTTTCCATCAAAATAGAACAATTTAAAAAGCAGAATTTCATCAATAGATCTCTTAAATTCTTTTTATCATTTAATATTATTTGTTAGAATTAAAAGTACAGGTTTTCTTATTTCCTATGGTTAATTTAATCAATTAATTATTTGGTGTAGTTTTGCTTGTTTTTGCAATTGTAATTTGAGCAAATATGTAATATTGATTAATTCAATTAAATTAAAATAATAATAAAAATGAAAGAAAATTTTTTCGATGCAAATCAGTGGCACTCTAAAGCATTTTTGGATAAAACAGTAATGTTTTAAAGTATTATATGGTGGTATTGGTTTATAAAAATAAAAAAAGCTGAGGTTTGAAGGCAATATATGCTATTTTGGCGAAAACGGTTATAGTTTGGTAAAATGCTCTAACATATAAATATCAGACAGAATGACACTACATGTACTTTTTCCCCCTATAATTACAAATTAAGTAGTACTAAATATATTATCATTGAGCTCAAATTAGATGCAAATCGTGCAGAATTGGACATTTAACAATCTAATTTGGAAGTGAGCATTTGTTAGGTAATTATTATCCGTTCCAATGAGTAGCATTATAACAATTAAGTCAGTGGCATTCTAAACAAGCAAGGTCCTTGTAGGCATAAATATGTAATATTTCAATTAATATGTAGTGTTAAAACCTACTCAGACTTAAGATCTTTATTTCTGCTGAAAACTAATTGCTGTTTTCTTCATGAAAAATTCTTGGTATTCATTTGAATCCCTCAAACCAATTCCATTTTTTGATGAGTAAACACCAAACTAAACAATCAGATCGCATTTCAAACATATATTGCTGTCAATCAAAAACAAAGAATGCATTAAATAATACGTAGAAGAATACATTACCAATTGGAGTTTGTTATTACAGCCAGGAATATTTGGGGAGAAATCGTCATCGTCCAGTGATACATCATCAGCTGAAGCAAATGACAGAGCAATCAGAAACAAGAAAATTAGAGTCTCCAAACGGCGAACCGTCGCCGTCGCCATCTAAAACAACACTGAATGTATCTCGGACAATCAGTTAGACAATCAGTTATTAGCATTACGCAAGGCTAACGAAAATGTTTTAATTTCCAAAACGCTCCTAATTAATTGCCAAAATTCCTTCATTCAATCCCAAAATTTCCGATCTTCCTCTGCCTCTCTTGTCTTTCTCATTCTCTCCTATCTGCACCAGTCATCTCTTCTTTATGGGTCGTTGATTTGTTCTCGTTAGTATCGTGCGAGTTTATTTTTTTGGCAACAAAGCGTACTCGATGAGGCTTAAATCACGATGCCCGCTAAATGCCACCATTCAAACGATGTTTGAGTGAGCGGGTACCCGCACATTTTAATAAATTGATATTATTTTTAAAGTCAATATTTTTAGTAAATAAATTAATTTGACTAATTTAGGTTTTGTCTAGTATTAGAGTGCAGTACATTTTAAGTCCTAATTTTTATAGAATGATAGCACTAAATGTTAAATTAATAATATGAGTGATTTCTTAAAATATTGCCCAAATTTTAAAGCTCTAAATTTCTTAACTTTGCTTTCAAAATTCAGTAAAGTTGCTAAAGTTTCAATTGGTGCCTTAAATCGTTCAAAACAAGAATATTGAATTTGATCATATTATCTTTTTTATTTTGCAAGAAGTTTGGTAAAATATTTAAATAAAAGAAAATAAAAATAGTATATCATTCTCAATATCATTTTAATATATAATTTTAAGTTTGTATAACTTTATTATTTAATAATATATTACTGGTTATAATTAAATTAAAACAGTAATAAATTTCGATCAATGGCTTGCATATTATTTTTGTAAGTACGAGAAAAGTAAATAAAACTTAGAAAATTTTTTTAAAATAACTATATTTATACATTATTCTACGAAACTAAACTTAATAATTCATTTATCAAACAAACCAAAGAATAAGTGTGTGGACAAAAATATTCACATAATCAAATATCAAAATAATGTGTTTAAAATAAAATTTTCACTTTTGTCACCACTAGGTGGTCAAAGACTCTTTTCTTCCAGGGTCAATTTTTGATGATATCCTCGCACCTAGCAATTTTTCTGGGCAACAACTGACAATTTTTTTGGCATAACTCAACAATTTTCAACAGTAACTTTCAAAAATTCGGCCACCAAACCAAACAAAACCAAACAAAATGACACATCAATGCCACACATGCAACATCACTTCTTCTGCCACTTTTTGCTACATTTAAAAAAAAAAATACAACTAAAATATCTTCTTTTGTCATTTGGCAATGGGGATATTTTTGTTCATATTCTTTTTTTGGTGTATTAAGTTATTTAATGTCGTATTATAAATGTAGTTATTTTTGAAAAATTTTTCATTGAATTCTTTACTTTGTTATTAGAAGGTGAAAACTCATTGTGTCTATTTTATGAATCATTTTTAAAAAATATTTGTTGTATATTTTTTATTATTTTAAAACAAACTATTATTAATTAAGAAAGAAACCCTATTTTTTTAAATTAAATTATGAAAAAAAAACTATATATATTATTGTTTCAATTTAAAAAGGGCAAAAATCTTTCTTTTAAGGACAATGAACAAGTATTTATGAATATATTTTAAAAAATAAAGAGGAATATAAAAAATGTAAAATAGTAACAAAAGTATCTATTTTCTCAAACTCAAGGGGTACAGCTGCCTTCTTTTGTTTGTTAACTCTTACAACTTTTAAATTGACTTTTTTTTTTAAATGAATGAATATTCATTCATTATTATTTTATGATTAAGAATTATTGTTTAATATATTAAAAGGAAAAGAAAAAAAAAAGTGTCATGCTACTTAGATGTTGATCGCGTGAAGTGTTTGTGAATGGATATAGGTAAATAAAATGTGGAGCTTTTGACCACAAACTATCTCAAAGGGTGTTTTTTTTTTGTAGAGGAACCAATGTTAGTATTTGAAAGGAATAATAGGTGTAATAACATACATTAAACATAAGCTTAGCTAATTCAAGTATTTTCACATACTTTTGAATTGCCAATAATACATATATCATATATTTGCATAAATTTTTGCTATAAATAAGTTTTATCATATTAGAATATATGGGTGATGAATACATATCTATAATTTACACCAACCAAATGCAAGGAGAAGTGTTTGGCCGAAAATTCCAAGCAAGATCTAAGTTTTTGCTTTTCAAAACTTTTAAAATTAGTAAAGTTACCCCTATATATATACTTAAACATATTTATGACTTTTTATAATTATTCTTACTTTTAATTAAAAATGAATATGTATAATGAACAAAATAATAATCATTAAATATTTATCATTTAATGCATTTAAGTTCATATACTTAAATGCAAAATATTACTTAAATTTTAAGTAAATATAATTAAATACAACTTTATGAGTTTAAGTGTAATTATCCAATAATTACACATTTACACATACATTTATTGATAATTCATGTTATCAATTACACCATGTAGTTTATATTAAATTACAATATAATACAAATTTATATAAAAATTCTTCAAATATTTTAAAAAACTCATAAATATATACACATATACACACACATATGTATATTGGTTTATATATTATTTCAAAAGTGCTAACCTTTTAACTGATAATATTTTTTTCTCAGATATTTCTCACTACTTTTGGTTATTAGTGTAACTAAATAAGTTCATTGTAAAATTATCATAAACTTATTTAGAACTTTTTGGGTTTCAAACTATTTAAAAATTCAATGACTATGATTAATATCTAGTAATGTGTCATAACCTCTAAGTCATAATGAAGTTGTACTTTATCAAGTCTCATTTTAATTGTACATACCATGTGGTTAAAATTTTTACATCATCCAATCTTAATCGAGTAAGAATGCATAATATATCAAAACTCTATATCGATATAAATATAAATCATTAATCAATAAGCGCTTAATTTTTAATACCCAAGTCCATTAAAAATAAAATTTAGCCTCAAAATTTTTTAATTTCTTTAAGCTTAAATTTTTTGTTTTCATGTACCCTAGTATATATACATGTGTGTGGATAAATATGAGTTAAATTAGAAATTAGGAGAAGATTTTAGAAGTCCTAAAAAGAGAGAAAGAAAGAGGAAAAAAAAAAAAAAGAAGGAAAGAAAAAAAGAGAGAAAAAGAAAGAAAGAAAGAAGGAGAAAAAAAAAAGGAAAGAGATAAGCAATTTGGAAACAAAGAAGGATAATTTTAAAGTAATATCTTTATTTTTACTTTAATTTAAAAATAAAAATATTTATATTTAGTATAAAAATTGTTTAAAAATTAAAAAAAAATAGGTAAATTTTATTTTAGTAGTTTAAAAGTTAAAATTATAGCTATTTTAAATTCTTGAATTTTAGATTAATATGTATCAAATTGAATTTGATAGTTTAATCGAAAAAATTTCTCAAAAATTATTAAAATTTCGATAAAAATATATGAAATTTTGATTGATAGTGAAAATACAAAAATTACAAAAATTTTGTATTATTTTGTAAATTAGAAAGGTTTATTTATTAACAGCTAGAAATTTTTGGATCGTAATAAAATTTTGTACAATTTAAAGTAAAATTATAAATTTAAAAAAAATTTAAACTTTGAGCATAAATATTTTTAGAGTACCTTTATAAGCATTCATATTTTAGAGGTTTTTTTTGTTATTTGTCATTATTAATAATTTTATTTTATAAGTTCCAAATTTTAGAATTTTTTAAATTGAATCTTAATTTGATTTTAATTTAGGGACAATTTATAAGTAGTACAAGGTTTTAAACTGATTTCTTTTGATTCAAGTATGCAATTTACATATAATTGAGTATTATAAAGTTTTAAAAACTGAAAAGTAGAGTTTTATATTAAATTATTATAAAAAAAATAAAATAAATTTATTTATAACATATAAATCTTAAAAATTAAAATGAATATCAATATTTTATTTTAAAAGTATAATTTAAAAATTTATATTATAATGACATGATTACTATTATATCCTATTTTGTATAAATTTTTCAAAAATTTAATAATATTATTATTGTTAAATTATACTTTTGATATTTGAAATGTTGTTAAAAATACGAATAAATTATTTTATTATTACTGTGTATGATTGGATTATGGAATAGTATATAATTTTTTATTTAGTACCGATAATTATGGACTTAATTTTAATCTCACAGTAAAAATTTGTAAATTTGAAATCATGAGTTGCAATTTTTGGGTATAAATCCTCTAAAATAAATAAGTTATACATTCTTTAGACGACAGTTCTTAAAAATAGTGCTTCAAATTTTATATTATACATAATAATAACTAAATTGTATTATTGCTTTATTATTATCATTATTATTTATATGATATTTTTCTAACTATTAAAGCTATTGGTTGTTTTTCTATGTTTTATTCAGCTATCTTTTAAAAGACTCTAAATTCTTATATTTTTATAGAAATGACTTTATAGTTATATATTTTGTTAATATAATATTTTGTATAACTTTATTATTATATTTTAACTATTATGAATTGTATTTTATTTAGTATGTGTAATAATAATAAAAAAGTTGTATCATCCTTTTCACAAGGAAGAGGTAAATTTGAGAAATTTTGTCAAACTATGCAATAATTTATTAGTGTAATTTGTAGTTTTACAAATAATAGGTTATTTAATCGTAGTAGGAATGTTGAAGTT
Source organism: Swietenia macrophylla (assembly GCA_032401905.1). NCBI lineage: Eukaryota > Viridiplantae > Streptophyta > Magnoliopsida > Sapindales > Meliaceae > Swietenia > Swietenia macrophylla. Next base: position 5,633,900 of record CP135582.1, read on the forward strand.
AGGAATATATTAGTATTAAGTGAGTTTAAAAAATTGAATCCATAAATTTTTAATAGAATGGTCAACCTATTGATTTTTGAGAAGTGGGTTAGGAAAATTGAGCGTATTCTTGATAAGTTACAATTATATAAAGAAATTTGGGTTAAACTTGTAACTTTTTAGTTTGTTAAAGATATTAATCATTGGTGGAATGTTATGTGAATTTCTAAGCAGGATGAAAAACGGACTTGAAAGACCATCAAAGTGGCTTTCTTCAATAAATATTTTTCTAAATTGTCCCAAAGATACTATATTAAATGAGTTTATATATCTAACTCAAGAAAATATGTCAGTGTCATAGTATGAAGCGAAGTTTAAAGTCTTGAGTCATTTTGTTACTCTTCTAGTTTCAAATAAGAAGGATAAAATTGAAAGATTTTGAATGGATTAAAGCCATCGCTTAAGCATCATTAATCATGTTAAACCTTGAAGAATATCTCAAAGTAGTAAATGTTGCCATAATAATTGAACAAGATGAGGAAAAAGTGAAGCAAATTGTAAGAAAATTCAAAAAGAGAAGTTTTAAATAGCAACTATCAAGACGGGATGAGAAGAGGAAGATGTAGGGTTAATCAACATCTCAAAATACTAAAAATTTTCATATAGTTACTAGAGTTTATTTGAGTGTGGGCAGTCAATCCACTACAAAAATTTATGTTCAGGCTTGGGGTAAGTTCAAAGTCAAGTAACTAGTTCTAGTGGAAAAAATGTCTAAAAATATATTGTAATAATTTCAACAAAATAAGCAACTACAATAGAGATAAAATAAGTAGTTATCTTAAAGATTCTAAAATCATAGAACCATGGTACACCAAAGACCGTACAGTTGTCAAATGTGCCTTTCTTTTGTTTAATTCACGAATTTAAGATTTGTTTAATTTTGATACTATTTATTCTTTTGTATCTTCAGATATAGTGTCTTCTTTAGGTTTAAAAACTGAACCTTTAGAATCAAAACTGTTAATTGAAATAATTGTTGGGCGTAGTTTAAATCTTGATAAAATCTGTCAAGATTACAAAATTGATGTAAGGAGTTACAAAATATTTTTTGGATTAATAGTAATGAATATGGTGAATTATGATGAAATTCTTGGGATTGATTGATTGTTATTTTTGAGGCAACCATAAATTATCAGAAAAAGAAAGTAACTATTATTCTTTTATATGGTAAAAAATTTCATATTTTTGGGAATACAAATGGTAATCAACCTTGTGCTTGTGTTGAGTATAAAGAGTATAAGGATTATCTAACATCGATCGCTAGTTTATATTGTCGAGATGGTAGTGAGTCAGAAATACGACTCATTCCTATAGTTGACAAATTTTTTGATATTTTCTTTGATGATTTATCCGATTTGCCATTAAAAAAGAAAAATACTGTTATTGAGACATATCTGAAAACGTTCCTAATTTTAATAGCTCCTTATAAAATAGCTCTAGACGAATTGCAAGAGTTAAAAGAATAGTTGTAGGAAATGTCGAATAAGAGATTTATAAGACTTAGTATTTTTTCTTATAGTGCACAAGTTTTATTTGCTAAGAAGAATGATGGTAGTCTAAGATTATGCATTGATTACAGATAACTAAATCGGGTAATGGTAAAAAATAAATATCTGTTACTTAAAATTGATAATTTATTTGATTAATTGTATAGTTTCAAATATTTCTCAAAGATTGATTTTCGATCAAGCTATCACCAATTATAGATTAAGATGAAGATATTCTAAAAACTACTTTTCATACAAGATATGAGTACTTTGAATTTATGGTAATGCCATTTAAGTTAACAAATACTCTTGCAGCATTTATGGACTTGATGCATAAAGTCTTTCATCCATATCTTGATAAATTTATAATAGTATTTGTGAATGCTATTTTGATCTATTCAAAAACATAAAAAGAGTATGAACAACACTTTGTGTATTTCCTTGCAAGTGTTAAGGGAGCATCGATTATATGTCAAACGAAGTAAATGTGAATTTTGGATAATTAAAGTAAAATTTATAAAACATATAGTATTTAAAGAAGATATTTCTGTTGACCATGTTAAAGTAAAAGTAATGCAAAACTGGAATAGGTTAAAAGTTGTGATAGAAATAAAAAGTTTTTTAGGTTAACAAGATATTATCATGATTTATAAAAAAATTTTCTCGAATTACTACACCACTGATATGGTTAATAAAAAAGAGAGTGGCATTTAAGTGATGCGATAAATATGAGTAAGCCTTTGTGGAATTAAAACAGCGGTTAACTTTTACTCCTATTTTGATTGTTCCTGAGCATGGTGTTAGGTATATTATTTATTATGATGCTTTAATAGTGGGTCTTGATTGTGTTTTAATATAAAGGGATAGATTTGTGACTTATGGCTCATGCTGCTAAAAACACATGAGCAAAAGTACCCTACTCATGATTTAAAACTTACTACTATTATTTTTGCGTTAAAAATATGGAGGCATTATTTGTATGGAGAAAATTTTGATGTATTTTCTAATCACAAAAACTTTCAATACTTGTTTACGCAGAAAGAATTGAACATGAGATAAATTAGATAAATGGAGTTTTTAGAATATTATAACTTTACATTACATTATCATCATGTTAAAATTAATATAGTGGCAAAGACATTAAGTAGAAAGTTCTAAGGCATGTTAACTAGTTTATCCTTTCATTGATGGAAAATCTATAAACAATTGAAGAAATTTGATTTACAAATTGATGAAGCAAGAGATCAACCTTGTTTTTTTTAATTTAATAACCCAACTTACTATTATTTAGAAAATGATTAAAGTTCAATAAAGTAACTTTAAAATGCAAGCAATACATGTTAAATTGAAAAATAGTGAGACAATTGATGGATGGTCAATTAATTCATTTGGAGCTTTAAGGTTTGCAAGAAAATTATTTGTGCTAATAATAAATTACTTAGAGATGATATTCTAAGTAAAGTTTATAAATTTAAGTTTACTATTCATCCTAAAAGTACAAAAATGTATTAAATATTACATAAATAGTTTTAGTAGAAAGGAATAAAAAAGAGTATAAGCAAATTTGTAGTCAAATGTTTGGTATATTAATAGGTAAAGACAAAACATTAGAAGTTAGTTGGATTACATCAGACCCATCCGGTGTTGGAATGAAAATGAGAATATATAACTATAGATTTTGTAAGAGGACTTCCTAAGACTTGAAAGGGTTATAATAGTATATGGGTAATTGCAAAAAACATGCTGAGATCTTGTATCTTGAATTTTAGTACAGCATACCATTCCCAAATAGATAGACAGTTTAAAAAAGTTATACAGATAGTGAAAGATATACTCAGATCTTTTGTCTTGAATTTTCAAGGTTTATGGACTAAACATTTGCTTTGGGTAGAATTTACTTGTAATAACAGTTATCAATCTAGCTTTGAAATAGCACCATTTGAGGTGTTCTATAGGAGGCTCTATAGATCGTTAGTATGCTAGGTATAAGTTGGTACAGTTTCATTAATTAGTCCAAAGTTGGTGAGATAGACTACTAAAAAAGTGAAATTAATCAAGTAATGACTTATTACAACTCAAAGTCATCAAAAAAGTTATATAGATCATAAAAGAAAACCATTAGAGTTTGCGATGAGGGATTATGTATTTTTGAAAGTTAGGCTTCAATTTAGTATTACTAAATTTAGAAGGGGTGAAAAATGAGTTTCAAGTTTCATTAGTCCTTTTGAAATATCAGAGCGAGTTGGTAAAGTAACTTGTAAATTAACATTGCCACTATCTAATATTCATGATATTTTTCATGTTTGAATACTTAAAAAGTACTAATTGGATCCTTCTCATGATTTAGATTGAAAAAATTTTGCTTTAACTAAAGATGTCTTCTATAAAGAAAACTCTATTCGAATTATTGATTGTTAAGAATAGGTACTTTGTAAAAGAATTATTTTGTTAGTAAAGTTCTTGTGTCAACATCATGGTGGAGAATAAACCACTTAATACTCAAGTTCAAACTGTCAATAAAATATCTTATTTCAAAATTAAAGGTAAACTTATTAAATTTTGAGAATGAAATTTCTTTAAAAGGAGAGAATTATAATCCCCAAACTAATTAAAAACAAAATTTAAGCCCATATACTTTAATATGTGTGTGTGTGTGTGTGTAGATAAATATAAGTTAAATTAGAAATTAGGAGAAGACTTTAGAAGTCCTAAGAAAAAAGAAAGAAAAAAAGAGAGAAATGGAAAAGAAGAAGAAAAAAAAAGGAAAAAAGGGAAAAGAAAAACAATTGAGGAACAAGGGAGGATAATTTTAAGTTGATATCTTTATTTTTACTTTATTTTATAAATAATATATATATATATATATATAGTTTAAAAATTGTTGAAAATTAATAAAAATAGGTGGATTTTATTTTAGTAATTTAAAAATTAAAATTACAACTATTTTGAGTTCTTGATTTTCAAATCAATAAGTATTGGGTTGCATTTGATAATTTAATCGAATAATTTTTAAAAAATTATTAGAAATTAGATGAAAATATGTGAAATTTTGATTCGAGATGAAAATATAAAAATTTTAAATTATTTTATAAATTAAAAAGGTTTATTTGCTAATAGTTAAAAACTTTTAGACCGTAATAAAATTTTTTATAATTTATAGTAAGATTATAAATTCAAAAAAATTTAATCCTTGAGTGTAAATATTTTTAAATACTTTTGTAGTTATACATATTTTAAAAGTATGTATGCAATTTGCTATTATTAATAATTTTTATTTTAAAAATTTGAAAATCTAGAATTTTCTAAGTAGTATTAATTATTAATTTATTTTAATGATTATGCATTGGCTTTGTAAAATGGTATTAGGTGATTATGCATTGAAAATTTTAGAATTTTAAAAATTAAAAAGTAAGATTTTATATTAAATTATTATATAAAAAATAAAATAAATTTATTTATAGCATGCCAATCTTTTAAATTAAAATGAATATCAATATTTGTTTTGGAAGTATAATATGAAAACTTATATTACAATGACATAATTACTATTTTATCCTATTTTATATAAATTTTTTAAGAATTTAGCAATCTTATTATTGTTAAATTATACTCTCGATGTTGCAAATATTATGAAATCAGAATAGTTTTTTTAGAATTATATTATGTCTTATTTTAAATTTATTAAAGATTTATGTTATTTTATAAATTAAAAATAATTTTAGATCTTATTGATATTATATATATATATATATATATTAAAACCTCTCTCTAATCATAATATTAAGACCAAATTACTTTTATTATTAGGAAGATGTTATAATTTAATAGAGATGTAATTATAAAAATTATTTTTTTACTTAATTATCCTTAATGCAAACGACATAAAAGTTGTTGAATTGATTTTTACCTTATTTGTAAAGGTTTTTATTTTCTATTCATACCACTGAAAAGTATTTCTAAAATCTAGCAATGTGATGTAAAATTATAGATAATTGCTAGTTATTTTAAATATTGCAAAATTAAAATCTTTAATGTTGATGAATTGTAAGTTACAAATGAAGTAAAACAAATAATTAAAAGAATTATTACAAAATTCAGTGATCAGATTTAATAACTTCACAATACTAATAGAATAAATATTAATATTTTTCTTAATCATCAAAATAAATAATATATTATGTATGCTTTAATAGGAAAAAAAATTATTGATGCAATTAGACAAAAAAAAAGGATATTTTTTAGGATAGTAGTACAAAAAACAAAAAAATTCATGCCAAAACTCTAAACATATTTGAAAAATTAGAAATATTTTAAATTTTACAAAAAAGTATCCATGCTAATGAGTTATTATGTACTTATAAATTAAAAAAATGGGATAACAATTTTAAAAAATAAATCATTGTCCTAAATAATTTTGAAAAAATATTTTCCTTTCTTTAATTAACGTGGCATGAATTTTTTGTAATATATAGATAATTATTTCTAGGCGTAGACATGTTTCTTAAGACAGGAATGAGAAAATTTATAATATGTTCTAATGTGAAATTTGTTCTTATTTATATTGGCCTAAATTAGGACAAAATTTTTTTTCATGGTTATATGAAAATTATTCCTATATATAGCATTATCACTATAGATATGTTTCACTGTATATATAGTTTTATCTTGATATTATTTTATAATGTCACTTACTAAAATGTTATATTTATTAATTAATATTTTTTAAATAATTTTTCAAAAATTTATTTTATTATTTTTAAGATTATACCTAATTTTAATTAATTTATTTATAAAGTACTGAATCAAATTTAATTATATTTTCAATAAGAGTTTCATATGCATAAATTTAACAATAAAATTTAATTGTGTGTATTGTATTTTAACAAGAAGCATACGAAGTGCTTGTTTAAACTTAATGAAATTAATTTTTCATATTTGTGTTGAAAAATTGAAAATTTTATTTTTTGATTAATTAAATAATATACTAAACATAAAATTGTTGTGATTATAATTGGTTAAATGACTTTGGATATAACTTTTATCCCAAACTAAAAGTCTGTAAATAAAAAATAAGATGAAGCAACTGTCTTAGAACTACATTAGGCATTAGAATAGTAGTCCTTGAGAATAATAGTTCAAAAATATGCATGATTGTTTTGAGACAATGATCCTTCGGAATAAGGTTTCAAAATTTTGTATGAAATTAATTAAATTAAGTTTGTTTATAATAAAATGATAATTACTTTGTTTATTCAGTTTGAAAGTTAATTTTTAAAATCCCTTATATATTATTTATTAAGAGGTTATTGAAATTTGAAAATTAATTATATTTTGTTCATCTTTAAAAATGCCTATTACATATATTGGGCATTAGTTTATTCTTACTTTTTATATTTTCAGTAATATTGGAAGCATAGTAATTAAAAAGACTTACATTTGTTTTCTCACAGTGGCAATATTTATAGTTGTTACTTTTTTATTTTTTATATAGGTTTCTTGGCTCATCCCATGTTATTCGAGATTTACTAATGTAATATTTCATGCTGTGTTTTGATATTTTATACTATGTACTTTGGATATTATTATTTGAATATTTTTGAAATTTTATAAGCACTCATGCTCTATATAATTTTTAAGTGTGATGAACGTTTTGAATTATGCAAATAGAATATATGATATTTAAGAGTTTTGTGAACTTTCATGAAACAATTCAAGTTAATGGGATGTAACTCAAGAATATGTAATAATTGTCACATAACGACTTTCGAGTTAGCACATAATATTAAAAGTATAAAATTATTAATTATATATTTAATTAATTTTTATTTTATTCAATACTAGTGAATTAAATTTTTAGTGAGTTTATTTTTATCATCAAGTTTGAATTTAACTTCTTTTACAAACATTGAATGCTGTACATATTTTAGAAATCTAGAGCAGGTAAATTTAAAATGCTATTATATAATCTTAACTATTTATAACTATTTATAAAATATTATTTCAATTATTTTAGTAATAAGTTAAACATGTTATCTTTTATCTTTAGTATTGTAGGCGTAAAATATCAACTTTATATGCTTTTAATAAATAGATCAAAGAAGGTGAATGGGTTAATAAAGCAAAAAGTAGCATTATTGTGGCATTACATAACATTATATCGAAGATATTAGTTATTTTATTATAAATATTAATTATTAAATAATATTATGTGATTATTTTAAATTTTGTTAAAAGATATTATTTTTTATCAATTATTTTTATTTAAAATAATATATAATATGTTCATGATTTTTTAAACTAATTAAATTATTAAAATTATTTTATAAAATAATATAAAATGAGAAATTTATATTTGACTGGGAGATTTTTCATCTCTACCCTACTAAATTTATTAAAGAATGTGGTAAGGAATGAGAATTAAAATAATGAAAATTATAATACAAAATAGAGTGAAAAATAGAATATGCTTTCTCGTCTCCGCTTGGCCCGTTGTCGTCCCTGCTCTCACTTTAAGGAAAGGTAAAATATAGATAAATAATTTTGACTAGAATTATTGAAAAGGAAATACAATGAATTAACAGAAATCAAATAAGGCAGTTGACCAAATTCGCTAGATCCTTCCTCCTGTTCTTCGTGTGTCTCCAAGTTCGTTGAGCCCCTAACGAAAAGAGTTGAAGAGAAGTGAATAATTTGAATGACAATTATGTCATCAAAGAAATATATATTATTAACTTTGTAATTAAAAATATATTTTAAGTGGCTGTAATAAGATTACTATGTCGTTAATATGTTTTTATTAGAAGAATAATCAGAAAATTTGTATACATTTGAACTGAAGAAAAGAAAAAGAAAAGGAAAGAAAAGAAAACCTAGTCAAGAAGCAACGGGAAGCGCAGTAAATGTGACTTAGTAATTTCTTTTTCTCCTTCGTAGGTTTCTGAAATTGAGAAGTTCTCGTTGCTCTATCTAACAAAACTAACGGCACGGTCATGGCTCCCTCCATGAAAATCATATTCGGACTCCTTACATTTGTCACCGTCGGAATGATCATCGGTGTCTATCTTTTCGATCTGATCTTTTATCTTTTAATTTTTTTATTTTTTACTTTTATTCATTTATAAAATCTTGAGAAATTTCTTAAATTTGAATCATATTTAACTGATATTGCAGGTGCTTTGTTTCAGTTAGCATTTATACGAAAACTGGAAGATTCATATGGTAATAGCTATGAAATCTTTATTTGCATCCCAGTTTTTCCCTGGATTGAGAAAACAAAATGGATTTATTGTTGTTTCAGTTAGTCAGATTTGTAGAAATCATCTCCAGCTTGAGCCATCTTCTTTTTAACAAAATCTTGTTTAAACAACTCTTTTCCCTTCGTGTTGTTTGTTTATCAAAATTTTATCAAAGTTTAGCTAGGTGGTTGTGGCTGAGATATTGAACTCCTCTGTTATTTGTTCTCCTAATTGTTGACTAAGTGAGTTGCACTCCATGTGTGTAAGGAAACATGCGATAGCCAATCGGAGCATATATTATTCTTGAACTACGCAGTTCACTTGCTTGTCATATGCGGTCATATATGTTAATTGCTGACATTGCGTAATTTGTCTTACATTGAAATAGCTTCTCTAAGGGTATGCTGTGACTCTGGTACTTCTACTAAAATTTGAAAGCACAGCAGGATGAAAGTTTTTGGTAAACACTAACTTTTACTTTGAAGCAAAATTTTACCCATTATTTTCCCACTTTTTGTTTTTACCTGATATCTAGTGATTTCATGCCCACTGCAGTTAGAACATCTCAATCCCAAACATATCCAAAGACTACGGTTTAACTAGGAAGGAATCACATTCTTGGGATGACATTCTTGCTTTAAGATTCATATTGCATCTTCCATCTGTAAATTCAGCAATGTCATGTTTCCTTATTCTTGTAATGACTTGACACTATGTATTTAGCATGTGAAGGAATAAAGTCAGCAATATGGTGTTATTCTATCCTAGGCTTATGCTATGTTAATGTATGTTTAACATTGCTGGCTAATAATATATTGTTGTTGTGCTTTAAATGTACTTTTGTTTCTTTTCTTTTAACCCCATTTTTGATGAATTACTGAAGAACCATATCTTTTATAGGTGCTGAGTTTCCATCACTTATAACAGTGCATAAACGTCAGAATGGTGGTTATCTTCAGTTGTCCAGAGGTTGGTATATTTCCTTTTAGTTTTTGTTGAGAATATAATTATCCTGTACAATCAATTGTGTTATGGACCTTGCATCACAAATTCAGATTCTAGCAATATTTGAAGTATACTGTGTTGTCATTAGTCTGCTTTTAAGAAATATATGGCAGATATTTTATGTAAAGGAGCCATGGTGAATATCAGTCATATTTTTCTTTATTGCCCTGTTGCTTCCTATTTGTACTCTAGGCAGTTTAGGATCTTTAATCTGGTTTGGGAAGCCTCTGTTGTTATTCTATTGTGCTGGGAAGATTTTTGGCCTTTAAGTCAAGGGGAAAATTTTGCGGGAATGTTCAGTTTTGGAAATCTTTTGGGTCTTGTGGATTGAGAGAAACTTGAGAATCTTTCAGTACAAAACTGGGGAAGAACCTTTGCATCTTTGGGACAAAGCATAAGTTCTCGGTTCCCTGTGGGCTTCTATTACTGTTATTACTACAGATTTCAAAGATATCACTTTCTTATTTATTTTGCTTAATTGGAAAACGGTTTGAGTCTGCATTTCAAAATGTATTGTGTTGTTTTTTGGGGATTTTTGCTCAGTTGAGATTCTTTTTTGTAGAGTTTGGTGGTTTCTTTTATGCTCTTAGGGTCCTTGTTTTTCAGGCTTTTAGTCCCCTCACTTGTATCTTTTTCTTATAGTTGATTTTATGCTCTTCTATTTCTTAGCCAAAAAGGAAAAAAAGAAATATATGGCCGGTGCTTGCGGTTTGTGTTTATTCATATTGCATATAATGCTTTATTCTTGTTGTTTAACTTTATCCTGCATTCATTGTGTTCTCAATTGTGTGTTTCGAATTCCAAACATGCATGTGGCAACATAGTGTTTTGAGATGCCATGTATTATGAATTATAAATGACTATTTGTTGAGCTTAAGGAACTTTGTTTCAAGTTTACAATGTGAAGTTGTTTCTATGTAGTTGTTTGATATGGCATTCTTTATGTCTATATTGGCATTTATGCACTTTCAACATTATTTTGATGTTTAATTTATTTATCCAATTTTTTTCCCAGGTGTTTCTTTTTGGGATAATGACAAAGAAGCCGAACTATTACGTCTTGGATATGTATGTTTGTGAATATTTTTAAATCATACTGTTGTTTTTTTTTCAAGATGTTGTACTTCAACTTTTAGGATTGTGGATGCTGATCTAGAGAGAGAGGGAGAGTAAAAGGATCAAAAGTTTAAAAAGTATATATATGTGGCCATTGTGATTTAATTTTTCTTAGATATAATAGATTTTCGAGTGTACTTAAAATTTTTTTATCAATGTAATTCCACTTCACTAAATTGAGTTGGAAACACAACTTACATTTCCTTCTGAAGTTTAGAAGTATAATAATGTAATGTATGCTGCATGTGTTTTTTCTTAACAATTTAATAATGCCAAAGAAAATTGTCAAAGTTGTAGATTAGCATGGTAGACTATCTGTAACATGTCAGATATTAGTGTTGTAAACTTGTAGATTGTGTTGTTATATGAAGTATGGTCTGTGCTTTTTCCGCATGCTGATTTTTTTTTTCGTTTGTTCTCTTCTTGGGACTAGAAAAGGGTTTTTATGGGGGGTTGCCTTTATTTATTTAGATGATTTCTGCTGGTGTTATGGTGCTGGAATTATTGTCACTAATTGCAATGACTGATAGTCAGTATAGTAACATACGATTGATGCTCTCTCTTTGTCTCTCCCTCGTCCTCACACCACCCTGCCTCCCACCCCAAACCCCTTATATGGTATAAATGCTCTATTTCTCCTATCTCATCTTGTTCAAGTCACATGGTAACTGGTTTTGACATGCATCACTTTGTCTGCATGTATGAAACATTATTTACTCCTAAATTTGCTAATCTTTTATCTCTTATTTTGGTTATTTAGTTTATGAACTGACTGGTGAACTTCAATGTTTCCTCCTATTTTATTGTAGGTGAAACCTGAAGTAATTAGCTGGTCACCTAGAATCATAGTACTTCATAACTTCTTGAGCATGGAGGTATGCATCTATCATCTTATTATCGTTAGCTTGTGATGACACTCAATTGTATATTCATGAAGGAACGGTTCATATTATTGGGCCTAATTCCAATAGAATTGCAATTCTTTTTTGTATTATAAATTATATTTAATATTGCATGGAAGGATTTAGTGATTATATTACTTTTATTGTTTCTTTGTCCTTAATGCATGAATTAGTTGAAATCCCAAGGTTTGAATAACATAAATGTGGTGGGATTGATAGCCTTACATAACATGGTAGGATGGGTAGGCTCACAAAACACAGTTTCTCGTCTCAAAATTATTTGCTTTTGTTCACAAACAGTCACTTTTCAGAGCAAAGTGATAGATATCATTGAATAAAAGCCAATGATTTTGCAATTACTGGAAATTGTTAGTACATGATGAATGTGGATTGAAGGTTAATACAATGTGGTTGATATTGTGTATGAATGTTGCAGTTGTTCTAGTAGCTAATAGTTGTCTTCAAGCTTATGTTAGGACTTAAAAATAAAAAAGTTATTCTTCAATACTTTAGATTTTTAGCAATATAATAAGGGGTATAAGAGAAGCTATATTTTTATCGATATCAATAGGATATTTAGTCTAGAATTATTATTTTTTCATTAATTTTAGTGAATAATTTATTTATTAGTATTTATTTAACAATTATTTCTGAAATCAGGACTTCAGTCATCTTTACCTTTTCTTGGAGTCATCTTTACCTTTTCTTGAAGTACCCATGCTACATATTTGGCAACAACTATCGATGGTTTGATTATCCGTAATAGTAAAGTTTATTTGTTTGCTTATTAAACTATTGTGTGATGCTATATTGCAGACGAGGCTATATGATAGTTTTTCTTATTTAAGAGCAGAATATGACATACTTCCAAGTTAATAACTTGTTTTCTTCTTTCAGGAATGTGACTATCTTAGAGCGATAGCCCGTCCTCGTCTTCATGCTTCCACTGTGGTGGATACAAAAACAGGGAAGGTATATCTAACAGACTTTTTGTTTTCCTTGTAATTTAAAATCTGATGACTTTTTCTTTGCATGCGAAGGGCTTTCCTATTTTATTTTCTTTTCTATTTTACTATTATTGTAATTCATCATATAGACATATTTTGATCATTTTGGGAAAGTAGAATGTTGCTGGTTTTATGTTTTCCTAGTTCATGAAGGACTATAATTGTGAGTCAAATAGAATATTTCTGTGAGTATAACATTTGAATAGGTTATGCTACGAGTTTACGGTGTATTAATTAAGCACAAAAGAACCGTAAATATATTCTACAAAAGTATCTTGTTTTAACTAAATTCAGGCTTCTGCCAGGAACGCTGCAGGTTTACCTCTTTTGTTTTAAAACCAATGGGACATCTCATCCAAGATCGAGGTCCTTGGTTCCAATAATCTTATTCTAGCGAATATTGAAATTACAATGTTACTAACTTAAAAAAAGTAAAAGCAAACAGAACAAGCAGCTTATTAATTGGAATCTAATAATACAAGCTGATAATGCTAAACAGCTACTGAAAAGGGGAGTTGGCACCTGTACTGAATCTAGACTATGTTTCATAACAGGAGTGCAATTTTGCTTTTAAACTTTCATCTGGCAAACATGAGGAACAATATGAAGTTTAGAGAATGGATAAGTGCAGTTCAGCCATTTCTTGATAGCTTTTTATGTAAAACTGGAATTCACAATCTACCATAGAGGGTTAACTTATGAAAACTATGTTTGTCTTTTCAAATTTATTAGTTCCTTTTACTGGCAGTGATTGGTGATTGATTATTGAATTAATTATTGTTTTCTTTTCCAGGGAATCAAGAGTAATGTAAGGACAAGCTCGGGTATGTTTCTGAATCCTGACGAGAAAAAGTATCCTATGATACAGGTTTGGTTTGTTTTCGAGATTACTTTTCTTGAAGTTCTATCTCCTTTATAAGACTCAAATGCTTTTTAAATTACTTTGAGGTGCTATACCTGCTACAATCATGCTTGGTTTGTTTTATAATTTGAAATCTGTTATGGTTTATTTATAAGCTTTTTATTGGAAACCTGCATCCTTTAGTTAACATTTTTGTCTTTGGCTTATCAAAAATTGAAGATTTTGCTTCAATTACAGTTGCCATATTTTTCTTTATTTCCTCAATGGTGCATACTACGTAAAAGAAAGGGAATGTATTGGATCATTTGTTTTGAGAATATGATGTGTTGTATGACCTATAGCATAGGTCGTCATGCATAATGGAAGTAGATTGGGGTTTAGTTTAGTTAGCTTCTTGTATTTTTGCCATATCTTTTGGAGTATTTCTGGGAAGACTAAGAGAGGGAACCATTTATAGCTATGGTATGGTTGTATAGGTCATTTTGAGTGAAAGAGATAGTAGAGTTTTAATAAAAAGAGGAGCCCGAGATTTTTTGAATGATAATAATTTATTTTGCTTCATCGTGGGCTTTGGTTTCAATTGTTTCTGAAGGAATTTTTAGGATCTCTTTTGAGGACTGGAATAGTGTTCTTTAGGGCAGACAGTCTGTTGTATTGTTCTCTTTGATATTATTCTGTTAGCAGAAGATGGAGTACTGGTCTTATAATAATAATTTCATATATCTCCTCTATTTTCAGTATTCTTTCAAAAAATAAAAAATAAAAAATAAAAAATAAAAAATAGAAATAGAAGGCTACTGCTTGATGCTAATCCTACCTAAAGTGTTTTATAACAGAGGTGATGTGGGTCACCTTCAACATTTGTTTTGTGTTCATTAATTTCTCTCAAGAATTGCACATAGACACTCATGAACAAAGACATCATGATTATGCTAGACAGTGGTCATGTGCATAACAAAATGAAAGATAATTGTTTTTACAAGAAGCTGTGTAAAATTTTGTTGTTAAGAGAAAGAAAGTACAATGAGGAAAGACAAATTAGTCTCTGTCTCAGACCAAAGTCCCTAGTATGAAAAGAGCCTCTGCTGATGTAATCTCACTGCAAAATTTTAGGCCCTAAAGTAGTACGAAATTGCATCCTTTTCTCAAAAATGAAATGCAAAGATGTATTCTAGCATTTTTTAGTAATGGAAGACCATAAAGATGCAAGAAAAGCAAACTCTATCCTACAGAAGTAAAAGAAAATTAAATATCCTTTGTAGCATTTTCAAAAATCCTACGGGCTTTTTTTTTATTGGCCATATGTCAAAAGAAAGTGAACTATTTTTTTACCAGGCTTCACTGATTATATGATAATGCATCTACTGTTGACTCATGTCAAGCTTGCAGTTAGAATCCTATTGCCTCAGTAGTTGGCATTTCAATAAGAATAAGATGCTACAGGTAACATAAGTAATGTAGAAGAATGTTGATCAGCTCATGCACACTCTCTTCTCAGGTGGAGATTTTTAAGCATATGGTGTTCTTTGCTATATTGCTTGTCATATTTGCTCTTACTTTACTCAGTTCTTATTACTTGAGGCGAATGGCTTGGCTTCTTATGGTTGCACTGGGTTAATGCTGCTCTAAACTTTGTTCTTTTTCCTTTGTCAATTTTCTATTTTGGGCATAAACAGGCAATTGAAAAACGGATTTCTGTTTTTTCTCAAATACCAATAGAAAATGGGGAGCTCATCCAAGTTTTAAGGTGGGCATCTAAATTATTTAATATAAGCTGTTGTTCATAAGCAAGAAAACTGATAAGTTTCAGTATCAAGGCTAACATCTGCAGCAGCACAGGTACGAAAAAGATCAGTTTTACAAGGCCCATCACGACTACTTCTCTGATGCTGTAAGTTATGACTTCAATTGCACATATTTCTTCAGTTATCGGTATCTCTCTTTTCTCATGATATCCAAGTCTCAGTCCATTCTTTCTTTTTTTCCATTTTTTGGCAGTTTAATTTGAAGCGTGGTGGTCAGCGGATAGCGACAATGCTTATGTATTTAAGTGACAATGTTGAAGGGGGAGAAACTTATTTCCCTATGGTAATGACGAAAAATCTCATTTTTCAATTATTCAACCATTTTGTTTTACCAAGTTCAATGTTAGCTAGATTGTTCTAACTAAACTTTTTCTATTGCGCATGAACTGTGATGTTCAACTTATCATTGGTTGCCCTGAACTTCAAAAATAAATTGATTTTGCTGTTGCCATATCATCTACAGCAAGGCTAAGACAACAAACTTTCACAAAAGTTTGGCTTTCTTTCCCTTACCAAAAGCACATAGAGTCCCTGTAAGAGGATCTTCACAATTTCCTGTTAAGACTAAATCTTAGCTTTTTCTTTGTCTTGGGGCCTCTTCTTCAAAGGACTTTCAAGACTCATCTCAATTTTAATATCATTGTTGTTGTTGTTGTTGTTGTCATTTGGGGAGCATTCGACTCAATTGGGAAGGCGTTGTGAAATAGTCTGGTTAGGTTTATTTGGGGTCGGCTTGAAATTAAGGTGGTGTTCCTTGAATTAACAGTTGTTTGATGGAATCACTTGATGTTGTGCTATCAAAGTTGAGTAGAAGTGTAGTGTCCCAAACGTTACCCTTAGATTCCTGGTAAGGTTTATAAAGTGTTAGATTTCTTGGGAAGTTTGATTTGCAGGAGTTGGGACTTCACGAAAGTTGTTTTTGGCTTTTCAGTGGTCACCTAGTCCACCTTTGTACTTTTACACATAACTATGTGTCTATTTAATAGATGATAGTTTGACAATGTCACAATGAAGGCTTGATATTTGGGAGATGGTGGAATCAGACAAAATGAGAAATAGGATCTTGCATATTCTGGTCTTTTTCTACGTGCAATAGGCCAATTAAGATTATCATTTATAGAAAGGTTGATGTTTCATTACCTGCAACTGGTTTAGATGCTTGGTTATGAGAGGAGTCTGAATCTCTCTTTCCTCAAATACGACTGTATTTCTGCTGTTTGAGGAGAGTGCTTGATTCCTTCCTTCTAGGTTGTTCTGAGGTTGATTTGGTAAAATTACTGTGGGTAATTTTGTTTTGCTTCTGGGCTCAAAGGTGCTTGCAGAAAAAAGATTAGTTTGGGGTCCAGATTCTGGATTGTGATATCTACTCATGGTGGGCTCAAAAGGTTCTTTATCCTGAATAGTTACTTTGGCAACATCCACAGTTTTTGGCAAGAGAATGCTCCTATGCTTAGAAAACTCAAAAAACTCAAATGTGTTTATGCAAGACATTATCCCCATGCTCAGAATACTCAGAAATGGATCTTTGTTAACTTTCTCTCCATAATTTTTCCCTGAGAATAAGAACCAGTAAAATGAAGCTGATTTTCAAGTGTGGAAAAAAAAAAAAAAAGAGTAATTTCCATCCATAGTAATGAATTTTCTCTTTGTAGGGGGTGATAGTCTATGACCCTTTGTAGGTGAGGAATAGCTAAGAAAGATGAATGTTAGAGCTCTAGGATCAAGTTTACTCCTGGACTGATTATGCATCTGGATGAAAAGATGCACCTGAATATTATTGGTGAAGTTTCCCAATAATTTGAAAAGGCTTAAAAAAGAACATCCATTGCATATTTGAAGTCTAGCTTCTGGAAAGCATTTGATTTATCAAATATGTGCTGTAGTATGGGTTCCCTGCAATAAGTCCTAAGAACATTAATTTGGAAAAGAAGTGCGCTAGCTTCTTTCAGGAGATGCCTACTCAGCTACCTGTTTTGTTGCGGACAGTTAAAGCATGAAGATTTGACCAAGCTTGGATATTGCCTGACTGAGCAAGGGGACAAGCTTGGTGTGAGAACTATAGTTGCAAGAGGAAGTTCTTCAGCTTCTCCAACTGAGAATTTTTATATACTCTAAAATTCGAGCTGTTTTGAGTGATTTCTCCCTTGGTTACCATCATAATTTTAGCCATTTAGTTATGTTGTGGTTATTTGAAGAGTGGGATTATCATTGACAAAGGTTAAGCAGCAGGATAAGGTTGAACCAGTAGGTAGGCAGCGCTTGGTGTTTTCAGGCTTATTAGTGGGTTGGAGATCAAGAAATGGAATATCATCAAACTAACAGTCTCAGCAATAAAGGCTGAGTATGGCAGTAAAGGCCAAAGAAATTCAGATGGGTGAAGCCTCCACTGACAGAAACAGGAGGAATACGCTTACCTTCATTTAGAGAAAAAAAAATAGTACTATTATATACATTTGGGATTTGACTAGAATCCCTTGAAACAAGGGAGCTGATTCTACTGTAGAATCTCTAAGTTAACTGTTGATAAAATGAGAAAATTAATCAGAGCAAACTAATTTGGAAACAAGAGAAATCAATTACACAAGTTCTGTCCAAGTTCCCCCAAATCTCAGTCAACAGGTACATAACTATGCGGAATTTGTAATTCTAATTAAGCCAGTATGGACTTCAGTCTTCTGTAAGCTAGTTTCAATTGGGAACTACTTTAGGTTGCCAAAACAATCATATAACTAATGAAACTTCATTGTTGCATTTGGGTTTTCATGACATGTTTGGCCCTATCAAAGCCCAATATATTTGATGTTAATGATGAATTTTCCCATCATTGCACATCATTCATTTAAAGGTTATTTGAAATGAATTCTATGTATTTATGATAAATTTTCTTTTTATGGGTTTCATAAATCTGTTTATCCCAGGCTGGTTCAGGTGAATGTAACTGCGGTGGGAAGATGGTGAAAGGGTTGTCTGTGAAACCAGTTAAAGGAGATGCGGTGCTCTTTTGGAGCATGGTTTGTCTCTTAACCAATTCTCATTTAATTGCCAGCCTTCAAAATATTATTTTGTTAATTTTCCATTTTTCCTCTGTTGCTGTGACAATTTGACATCTGCAGAGGTAGATAGCTAATTATTAGACACCATTGGAGCACCCCATAGACTGTATCTACGTTGTTACTTGCTTATAAATTTTTTGTAGTTACCTTGATGTTGTCTTTGCAATCAAATACATAGAACCATTTCTATTATCTACTCTGGAAGTTATTAAATGATCTTTTAATTCATTTAATTTCACAGACACAAGCAACCTCAAACACACACCCACCACCCCCACTCCACTAAACCCCCAAAAAAAAGTGCCCGGACATCATGTGATGTAGCTTGGCATTGTATTTCCCTTCCTTGTACCTCTTCAAGTGCCCTGCTACGGTGGTTATGATGGCATCATTCTTGTTACTGAAATTCACTGGATTTTGAAATTCTTCATGTTAACCATATGGTGTTAAAAAGAGGAATAGCTTTGCAAATATTTCAAAAACTCAAAATTATATGTAAAAGTAAAACACAACAATGGTGGTCCTTGTCATTAAAATTCCAGGACATTTGAATTTATAATGAAAAAGATTTACCCTTTTTTTTGTGGGTGTGCTCCTATATCGGCTGTATATTTTAGTTGTAAGGACAGATTGGTTTGGTTTAATTTTTTTATTAGCTGCACTTAGTCATTTGTGTTTGGCACTCTTAGGGACTAGACGGACAGTCAGATCCAGACAGCTTGCATGGTGGGTGCGAAGTTCTTTCGGGAGAGAAGTGGTCAGCTACAAAATGGATGAGGCAAAGAGCTACATCTTGAGTCTATCTATCATCACACACTCCTGGAATACATCTGGATTAGAGAATATGAATTATATTTGAGCGATAAACAATAAAGTTAGCATATAATTTATCTAGTTAGCTATTCCCAGTATCAAAACTGCGGAACCAAGATGAAGATGGGCGATACAATCAGTTTTTATGCCAGATTGGAGCGGTATACAGCCTGGGATCGAACATTTTAGTGTCGATGTACACTTTTTTCAATCTTTCGGATGCCCCCGGCTCCTGGATTTATTATTAATAATAATAATAATATAGTAATAATAATGTAGAAATAATAATGATAATAAAGAACAACAGTAATTCATATCGTGTTTTGGAACACGACACGCACGCCCCCCGGTGCTCTCCCTCTTTATTAATTATTCAAACGGAGAGAAAAAGAGTTGGCTGAGATTTTTTTGGTTGGTGCACGGAATCATTAAGTGAATGGAGCAAATTGTATTTTATCTGGCCAAATAAATGAATATTATTCTGTTCATTTTCAAATCTAAGGTAGCCTACGAGTGCGAGTAAACTTTCTGCCGGGGAAGGCAAGTAATTTTTGATGGCGTGCAGGGTAGTTCCAAGAGCTTGAACTCAGGATCTTTTTCTAATTCTTATGGCATTGTTTCTAATTCGTTCAAAGATTTTATTAATTATAAATACATATATATATATATATCAGGCTTTTGGCAATATATGAATATTTATTTTCATCTTTAGCTTTTATTTAATTCTCTTTGATTAACAAAAATTTAAGAGAACATAGGAAATTAATTTGACGTTATATGTAAATACATACATCACAGATTATTTTATTTCAGGCAAACTTGAATGGCTTAAGTGACCTCAGTTTTCCCCAATGACCTTACAAAAAAAATCTTTAATCAAAAAATAAAATAAAATAAAATTTTAGCCTCAGACTTAAAAAGAATCACGGTATTTGTTTTTTTTTTTTTATATATAATTTAAATGTATTTAAAATTTCAATGAATTTGAATGATTTTAAATAAAGAGATCTGACTACAATATATTTTCTATATTGTTAATTTCATTTTTTTTTATTTTACTCTTATGTTAAAATGTTTTAAGTTTAATATTTTATATTTTACATAGTATGTTTGAAGTTTTATATTTGAGTTTTATGTCTAAATAACTCTATTTTCAAACTCAATTATAAGATTAGTCAAGCCCTAATTTTTTTTAATAATTTTAGCTAAATAATCACCTTTTGACAAAAGTGCATTTGAGACAACAGTTTGTTTTATTTGACTTGTTTGTTTAAGCAAAATAAAGCAGAATAAAAATAAAAGAAGAATGAAAGATAAGAGAAGAAAAGGCATTTGGATGCTAATGTGTTAAACATAAATTTTGATCATGTTTGATACTATTGGTCCTAGCAAAATTAAGTTACAGCCAATTTTTGGTGTGGTTCTATTGAAAAAATTTTGTGATCATGACAATTTATTCATATTGTTATTAAAGCAAAAAATCTCAAACAAGTAGTGCAAATAGATTTTCTATTAATGCATGAGAAACTTGCAAACTTGTAACAAAATCAACCCACATCAGAAGCTTTTGGGAGTCTCTACAAATATTCCTCCATGATTATGAAATCGTCGAGGGATATTATAAATACACTAAAGTCCCTCAAAGATCATAGGAGAATGCGTCATTCTGCAGTGCTAACAGGGCCAAACACAGCCTCAGGTGCTTGTGTAGGTCCCTTGACATCATGAGAAGGTCATCATAATTGGCGTCCATTTCGTCTTGCACATTTCCACATTACATGTTATTAAATATGCATAATAATTTGCTAACGAGTTTTCATCAAATCGTTTATTAAACTTAAACTTATTCATCTCATATCAGAATAGCTTCTTCTTACGTTTAAGTCGAGCCTCTTGCTACTGAAATCGTGCTTCCTACTCAAGCCGTATTTGCTCAAGCACTCGTATCAAATCGAATCAACATGCACAAGGCAAGGGCAGTTAGAAATTGAACAAAAAGCTCAGCTTGTTTTCTATTTCTTGTAAAATGGCTTAATACAACCCCTTCTAGAAGAGAAACAAGGACCTGTATTTATACACTGGTTTCATATGCTACAAGAACAATAAAAGACATTACAGGACAAACGATAATGATGCAAAATAGAAAGGAAAGGGCTGCTGAGGCTATGCTGAAATTGTGCACTCTTCTTTTGCTGTGTAAGCATAACAAAAAAGATGCTTTTTGTCAAAAGAGGGCAGAATATTTGTTAAGGCATGGGGCATGAAATTTGAAGAAGATTAAAGTATGATGGACTACATGGAGAAGCCCTTGGGCCTGAGTTGATTTGGAATCAGGCCTCGACTACTGCTTATCTTCAATTCTCTCTCTCAAACTCAACTCTCCTTCTTCTACAACATTGAGTTTGCTTCAAAAGAAAGTAAATCTTTTTGTGCCAGGGGTTTGGTCAATACATCAGCAATTTGATTATTGGTTGGGACATAACGTATCGCCTATTCTTTGTTGGCTACTTTATCTCGAACGAAGTGCACATCTATTTCGATATGTTCGTTCTAGTATGAAGAATTGAATTCTCAGCCAATGCAGCTCCACTGATGCTGTCTGACCAGATGACAGAAGTTTGTTTTACTTCTATTTTTATCTCAGAAAGAAGAGATTTAATCCAACTTAATTCTACACCTACTTGAGCTATTGCTCGGTACATAGCTTCTGCAATGGACCTGGCTACTACCTGCTATTTCTTTGAGCTCTACGATATAAAGTTTTTACCCATGAACACACAATTACCACTTATAGACTTCATGTCATCTATGTTACTGGCCCAATTTGAGTCTGCAAAACCGACTAAATTTAGGTGTTCTGATTTCTTGAAGATCAAACCAAAGTTTGAAGTGTGCTTCAAGTATCTGAGAAGTCTTTTGCAAGCATTCTAATGTGAATCATAAGGTTCATGCATGTATTGACTTAGTTTATTTATCGGAAAAGAAATTTCTGGCCTGGACAACATTGCATATTGAAGAGACCCAATTACTAACTTATAGAGAGTTTTGTTTTGAAAAGAATTACTAGGTCCTTTGCTGAGTTTTGTGCCAACTACCATAGGTATAGAAACTCCTTTTCTATTTTCCATTTTGGTTTTGCAAAGCAAATCTTTGATGTAATTTGCTTGTGACAGGAAGATTGCATTCAAAGTTCTTTTGATTTCAAAACCAAGAAAATAACGCAAGTTTCTCAAATCCTTCAGGGCAAAAGTGTTATTCAATAATTTAACAACTTGGTCTATTATTTGAAACAGTTACTTATGATGATGATATCATCCACGTAAATAAGTAATAGTGTCATTTCTGAATCTTCTTTTAGCTTGTTATACCAAGCTCTAGGGGCATGTTTAAGCCCATACAATGCATTGTTCAACTTGCAAACATGGTTGGAAAATTGTAGATCAGAAAAACCATTCGGTTGGCTCAAATATACAGTTTCAGTGAGATATTCATTCAAGAAAGTATTGTTGATGTCTATTTGTCTGAGTGGTCAATTCTTGTGCACTGCTAGGGTAAAAATAATCTTGATGGTTGATGACTTAATGACTAGACTGAAAGTTTGAAAGAAGTCTATTTCAGGAGTTTGTAGATACCCTTTTGCTGCCAAACGAGCCTTGTACTTGTGGATACTACTATTTGAATTCTTCTTAATTTTGAAAATCCATTTGCTCTCCACAATTTTCATACAAGGTTTGTAAGGCTAAAGTTCCCAGGTTTTATTTTTGATGAGGGCTTCATACTCTTGCTGCATAGCCAGTTTCCACTTGGGATCCTTTAATGCTTCATCTTCAAAAGGTAACATATCAATGCTTTGATCTTCAATTGTCTCTATGGTATAAATATTGGGTTTGTAGATACCAGCTTTACTTCTAGTAATCATTGGATAAGATGGTAGGTGTTCTATTAGTTTGAATACAGGATGAGACAATGTTACTAGAATTTGAGAATGTGTGCTAGAGGTAGGTGAGTTAGAATGAATTGATGGTGGTTTTTGGTGTGAGAGACTGTCTTGATCCTGATTTGAAGTAGGATACTTGTCTGAATCAGAGAAAGTTGCTTGTGAGTTCTCTCCTTCAGCTGAAGTATGATTCGACATTTGAGTGAACCAGTTGTACATGTTGTAATAGGGAAGAGAATAGTCAAAAGAGTTATTCTGTTTAGGAGCAAATAAGGAAATTAAGTTTGGTTCAGATTGGAAAGGGAAAACATCCTCATTGAAAATGACATTCTTAGCAATATACACTTTCTCTGAAGGATGTAAATAGAGATACCCTTTGTGAAATGGACTGTAACCAATGAAAACACATTTAGAGGTGTGGAATTGGAACTTATGTTAATTAGAAGGTCTCAAAAAGGGATAACATTCACAGCCAAACACCTTCAGCATTGTGTAATCAGGTTTGACATTGAAGAGGGTTTCGTATGGTGATTTATTTAACAAAACTAGGGTTGGTAGTCTACTGATGAGGTAAACACCTGTGTAGAAAGCTTCCCACCAAAATTTTAGAGGCATATGAGATTGGGCTAGAAGAGTCAAACCTAATTCAGCTATGTGTCTATGTTTTCTTTCAACTCTTCCATTTTGGTGATGTGTGTATAGGCAACTATATCTCAGGTTGATTCCATGTTCTTGTAGATAATTTTCAAAACTTTTAAACTCCCCTCTATGTCACATTGTATGGCTTTGATTTCAAAATCAAGAGTTTTCTCTACTTGGCTTTTGTACAATTTGAAAGTTTCTAAGGCATCCGATTTGTACATTAAAGGAAAAATCCAAGTGAATCTAGTAAAGTTATTCACGAAGGCGATGTAGTATTTATATCCATTCACTAAATTCATGGGGGTAAACCCCCATAAATCAGTATGAACAAGTTCTAATGGTTTTTTTGTTTTGGTTTTTGTGGATTCAAAAGGTTTTTTGCTCATCTTCCCATATTGACATACATAACAAAAAAATGGACAGAAGTTGAATTGTTTTCATTCATAAGATCAAAATCATTACAAGATATAATTAGGTTCCTGAATACTCTTACAGAATGATGTCCTAATCTCTTATGCCAAGTATCAATTTAGTTTTGAGTCTTCAAGTTACTCAAGTGACTATCAATACTCAACTTACTGATATTTAACTCTGGTGATTGGTTTTGCAATCTATAAATTTGAGATATTCTAGCTATTTTAGATGGGACAATTTTCAAAACATCACACTTCAGCATCTGGTAAAGTCCTCTCTTAGCCAACCCTTGAAGCAGAACTTTCTCCTTCTTTAGATCTTTCACAAGGTAGTGGTTTTTGTTGAATTCAATAACAATAACATTATCTTGCAGTAACTGAGAAACACTTATGAGATTTTTAGCAATTTTTGGAACAAAAAGGATATTGTCAATGCTAATGGTTTTTGGTATGTGTAAAATGTTCAAAACACTATTATCAATATGAGAAATGGGCAGTTTCTTACTATCACCGATTGCTAGTTTTTGATTACCTATGTATTTTTGGTTCACTGACAGATTTTTGAGGGAATTGGTAACATGATTAGTTGCACCACTATTCACGTACCAACTGGAATCAGGTGTAAGTTATGGTACTGCAACAAAAGCTGACTTAAAATCTTACTTGTTTTGCTAAAGAGTGTAGTCCCTGTTATACCTGTGCCAATATTTAGCTGCGATATGACCTATTTTCAAACAAATTTGATAGGTGGGTTTGGAATTTCCACCTCTGCCACCATTTCTACTTCTTCCTCTTCCAAAACAATTATTCCCTTGCTTGTCTTGAGAAGCTGAGCTCCATGTTCTTTTCTGATTTGTATTTTCTTGAGCATAATTGGCAAAAATCTCAGTCTGGAGACCCAAGGTTGGTGTAACATTCCAAGCACCCAGTCTATTCTCTTGGCTCAATAACATAGAGTATACTTCATCCACAGTTGGTGTTTTTTTTTTGGAGGATACAGTTACTATGATGGATTCGTAGTCTTTGCTAAAACCACACAATAGATACAAGATGAAATCCCTATCAGTGATGAAGTCTCCTGAAGTGCATCAGCAATTTCCTTCATTTTCATGTAGTACTCCGAAATACTGAGACCTTCTTTCTTGGTTGAAGCTATTAAACTTCTCATATTGACACATTTTGACATTGATTTCACTGCATAGATCTTCTCTAGAGCTTGCCACAGCTCAACTGAGGTGGTGTATCCTACCACTGCAGTAAGCGAAGGCTCACTAAGGGTAGAGAGTATCCACCCTATTAACTATTGATCTTGTTTCTTCCAGTTTTTATGCTCGGGATTGACTATTACGGAGCTACTTCCTTCTTCACTTAAGATTTCTTCATACCTCTTGGGAGAAGTTATGTTGCTGTCTAGCAGATCTTCAAGGTCATTTCCTCGAATACATGGCGGCATTTAAGACTTCCACAGGATAAAATTAGTTTTTGTAAGTTTGATTGTGCTTGGAAAGGAAAGATTACTGGTATTAGAGTTTTGGAAGTTTACTAGGGTTGTATTCACATTTGGGGAGGTGCTCGAATGTTGAGTTACTGACGCCATTGAAAAAAATTCAAATATACTTGGCTTTGATACCAAGTTAGAAATTGAGCAAAAGGCTCAACTTGTTTTCTATTTCTTTGTAAAATGGCTTAATACAACTCCCTGTAGAAGAGAAATAAGAACCAATATTTACACACTGGTTTCTTGTGCTACAAGAATAATAAAAGACACTACAGGACAAACGATAATGATGCAAAACAGAAAGGAAAGGGCTGCTGAGGCTATGCAGGAATTGTGCACTCTTCTTTTGTTGTGTAAGCATAACAGAAAAGATGCTTTTCGTCAGAAGAGGACAAAATATTTGTTAAGGCATGGGGCATGAAATTTGAAGAAGATTAAAGTATGATGAACTGCATGGAGAAGCCCTTGGGCTTGAGTTGATCTGGAATCAAGCCTTGACTACTGCTTATTTTCAATTAGGGCTTGAAGAAGCGTGTCCTCCAGATCTATAGGTAGGTACTGCACCTATAGTGGATACAACGTACAATGGAGATAGAAAAAGAGATGGAGATGTAAATGGCAATGGAGTTGTAGGAAGGATAGAAAAGGCAGAAAATAATAGAGATGGAGGAAGGGTGTAGATAGAACAATTGGCAATACTTGTACAAGTTCGTATTAGGTATTTTACTATGTTGTATCATATATTAAAGTGATATCCTTTTAAAACTAATATTAAGTTACCTCATCTGTTGTGTCCTTTTCAAGATCATCTCCGTCATCACATGCATAAGAAGATAAAGGAACCTCTTCCTCGTACTCCCCTTGAGCCATCTTAATTGACTTGAACCGGACTACATATGGTATAAGCTGCTCGGCATTGTAGCTACAATCACCTACAGTAGAGGCGGTTGCACGTAAACATATCAAAAGGGTCGGGTCAGGTTGGGATAGAAGCTTAACAATGGATTCACATCGAACTTATCTAGGCTCGACCCTATGGATCCCACAATATTTTATTATTTTTATAAATATTATAGACTTTACAATATTTTATTATTTAAATATTATTATGTTAATAAAAGCTTGTGGGCCAACTTAGCATGACTCATTAGGATCTGAACCTACCGACTGTATCAAGCTTAGTTATATTTTGATTGGTCAGGGTTGAACCTGCATTGGATTATTTTTTGTGCACTGGCCTGATCCAATTAATACTACTAGTTGCATGTATTTCAAAAACTTGAGGCATTATTTAAAAATCAGAAATTAGTAAAGTTCTTAACTAACATGTAAAGTCTTTAAAATGAAATGCTAACATTTGAAACTTTGAACATCATCCTATGAATCTCTTCGTACTAATCATTCTTTAGGGATTTCATACATAGGATGCATGAAATCTTATACTTTGTCTTGACACTTTACTTTCTCTTATATACAAAATTGCCTCGCCTCGTAGATCTATATCTACATGTAATGTAAATAATAGTTAAAAAAATGTAGACAAATTTTTTTCTATAATACAGACATTTCACAAATAAATTTGCATCAAAACATTTCTAATGTTGACTTTACTCTACCCAACAACTATAGTTGAGTGTAGTTTAAAATGAGGCCTCAAGCATCCTCCAATATCAAATATATGAAATTATCAAATAATTTACATGAAGATGAACTACACGGAAGGTTTTCTATACCCCCCCTAAATTTTGTTTTAGATTCTGTTGTGCTTGATCTCTGAGCACATCAAACTTTCCAACGAGAGCTTGAGATTGACATTTGTATGTCAATGCTCATGAAATTGTGCTTAAAGATAGTTGTCAAACGAGTCCAAATAATCAACTACTACATCGCAAATGTTTTTGCCTTTGCACAGGTGTCCCTACCCAACAAAAGCCACACTACAAAAATGACTAGTGCTATCTTTAATGCATCTTGATCATTAATTGTGTTGAAGTCAGTGTCCTCATAAAACTACACACTTGTTTCTGCTTAACCTGCTGTGTTCTGAAAAGAACTTGTCGTGAAAACGATAAATCCTCTTATTGCAGGTCTCATACAATTATGTAGGTAGTTGTCGAAGTTGAGTTCAGTTATCAAATTGAACTCATAATTAGAAAAGCAGGTAACTTGACCAAATATCAAGAACCATAACTGTTGATCATACTTCGACCCTATACACTATACTTTCCTCAGTAGTAAATCATGTAATAACATCCTCGAAAACACAAGCCTTTTAGACACTTAGAAACCGTCCAAAGCATGATTGCTCCTCCATCAACTTCTCTCTTATATTGTTCAATGCCTACATTGTGGAATAATGAAGTTGCTACTGCCAACAAAAAAAATCCTCTTCATTTGTTCTAATATGCTACTCAGCAAGCCCACATAAAGAATTGTATGTGAAAAAACAAAATAATATGAGTCTACTATTCATGTGAACAAAATAGTAAAAAGAATAAAAAAAAATTAAAATCCATCAACGAAATCATGAAAACAAGAAATATGTGTTCATGAAAAGGGATAATACATTATGCATTTACATTTATAAATATAGAGCAAAATGAAAACAATGTCAATAACATGCACCGAAAAAAATCTTTTACTTCATTAATCATTTCTTAAACTCCCTTGATAAATTCATCAAAAAAATTACGTTGCTTACCAAAATTTTCCTCTCGATGAATTCATAGACATATATTTCTTGAACAGTAAATTGACTTGATAAATTTGTCAAGTAAATAACTTTACATAACTAATTTTCCTCAATGAACATACACACAAATTCCTCGACGAATTAGTTGTTTTTCCACACTGGTTTGCCCATTCAAATGCCATACATTCTCAATCAGAAACTCTATTTCTACTTCATCATGCATCCAAACTGATCCTATTTTGTTTCTAATATCCTAAATGTGGTTTTTCTAACCCTAAATCATCCAAAAATAGTAACCTAAATCAGTTTAATACCTTATGCATTCTAAGTATAAATTAATCTAAAATTTTGTTACAATGATTATAAATCTTTGTTGGATATAAAATGATAACAGTATTCATCTCTTTCAATATGTGTTACACAAATTTAATATATTTTTAAATTTAATTTTGGTAACAAATTATTGTTCCTGTATTTAACTTTAGTTTTTTTTTAATGTATTACCATTCTAAAGTTAACCTTATTAACTTTTTTTTTTTTTTTTTGTTTTAGACAAAATCTTTAGCAAAAACATTATGTGTGACATACACTGTCTAATATATCTTTTAAATATCAAACTAAATTTGTTGTGACATTGATGAACTTCATTTTCTTTTACTATATGTTAAAATTTTGCTTAAATTTATGATAAGTAAACAAGTGCTACAATAAAATAGTGCTTATGCTTGTATTATCATATTTACGTATTTCATGTAGGATTTGTAAAACTAATGTTCACCTTTACAACTTAATGTTTATTCATTTTTTTTATTTGAACAATGTGATATTTTACTTGCAAGTTTTGTAATATAATTTATATTCTTATGTCAAGATTTACAACTACAATGTTGATACACAAGTTTATTTTACATTTGTATGTTTTATTTATTTTTACAAATTTAGATCATAATTATATATTTTAATGAAATAAATAAATAAATAATTTTATGTTATTAATGTGTCTTGTCCCGACCTAGAGGTTGCAATGTAACAATTGATGCACATCTTCTGAATACTCCTCATTGACATGGAACATCCCCCAAAAGCCTGCAAGGCTTTTAAGGATCATGCACTTAATTCATATAAATAAAATACACATATACAATCACACTTAAAATCACTTATAGTATAGTTATTTATAAAAATTTTCAAAAAAAATAAATAAAATATTTAAAATTTAATTCATATCAAAAGTACTTATTATAAAATATCATAATATTGTATTAAAACATTTCGCTAGTGGATTTTAAGAAACATAGAATGAATCAAGAAGTGTATAATAGAGGTAATTCAATAATACAATGCTATTACCATTGGAAAGAAGCAAATGTAAGACTTAACCTAAAAGCAGTGAAGTGAAGGGTGAGTATAAAGTATGTTTAGTTAGTGAAAAGATAGTAATATATGATTCATAAAATTTGGAGGTATCGAATTATTAAAATAATTTTAAACTATGTTTATTTATTTGACAAATCTCACGTCATTTTCAAAATCAATTATACAATTAAAAATATATTATAAAATATGTATCTACACTTGATTTTTTAATAAAAGATTAAGCTTGTCGATTTTTTCTCAAATTATTATAAAATAAACATTTAAGACCACCAGTAAATTTATTATATCAAAAATCAATGCAATTGATAAATTATAAACATATATGTATTTAAAATTAATTCATATTTTAGTTTATAAATTAGTTTGTCAATTTATGGCTCAATTCACTAGTGCTGATTCAAGTAACTACGTAATGATAATTATGGTGTCCTTGTATTAATTTACACTAAGTAGGCTGCACAACAACACCCTTTCATATACCAGCTCTACTTAGGATTTTAGTACCGTATCACCTATGCAGCATCTACAAAAATTTGTCCATAAGTTACTTCTTAAGTATTATAATAATATCAATATATGTTTACAAGACAAAATATTTTAAATATTTATGCCTCAAATGTCATTTCAATAAATCATAACTATAAGCATACAAAATAAAAATAAACAATTAGCCCACAAGCCTTTTCTAATATTAAATTAATTATATGCTAACATATTATCCCAATAGTTTAAAATAATTTATTAAACTAAAATATGCTATTTAAAATAGTTTTCTAATAAATTAAATATTGTACATTATTTACTCACAGTTCGAAAGAAAGTGAACACTCTTTGATCAATTTTTAAGTTAGCTTGGGTGTTTTCCTAAGATGTCAATGCCTAAAGAACATATATAATTTTTATTAAAATTCAAACTTTAATAAAATGCTTATTTATCCTAATATGTAATGTGTATGCTTGACGAATATAAATCTTTAAGTTGATATATGAATCGAGACTTGAGTCTATACAAAATTATTTATAAAAAAATAATAAGATTTTTAGTAAAGAATAACTTCTAAGAATAATTTGATAATTTTAAAAAGGATTGAGCCAAAAATTTTAAAAGTGTTTATTTAAGAAATAAATCAAACTCCCTAAACTTTTCAATAGTTTTTAAATCACTTAACTTGAAGGTTGTTTAGGGATTCAAAAGTGGTTTGCAATAGAAGAAAACAAATTGTTCAACATCATGGTGTGCTATAATAACTTTCAAAATTTTGAAAATAAAAGCTTGAAAGCTACAATGTCGAAATCCAAGGCCACAGTGCCAGGTTGAAAATTTGCACAATGAAAAACAATAAGAAATAAGAAAAAAAAATAGGAAAATAAGTATTTTTGGCAGGATAAATAACCTTTAAATTAGTCCTTTAAGTACTCATTAGAAAAGTTATTAAGCGTATTACAACTTTCTATTTATAAGATTTACACAAAAATGCTTTTATTTTTCATAAGTCAAGGTAAATTATAAAAAGGTTAAAACTAGCAAAAATTCATTTAATTGCTTATCAACGGCAAACTCAACCCTTTTTAAATCGATTTGAAGCCAAACTCTAAATCTAACTTTCAAACTTCAAAAATAACTATTCTAAACTTAAATCAAGTCTTAAAATACCTCTTAAATTGAAATCCAATGCAACCTAAACAAATTTTCAATCTAATTAACTGCTAAAAATTCTTGTCATTTAACTAATTTTCATGCAATGACATTCTATGGAAAGATTTCCTAATTCTTAACTCATAATCAATCTCAAATTAACATGATCAAATACAAACTCAAAAACTAAATCATGATGTAAATATATCCAATTTTATCATTTAAACTAAATAGATAAATAAATAAAATTTTAAACTCTAGAATAATTAAAAACTTTATCCAAAACTCAATGAAATCTAAAAATCAAATAGAAGATGTAGGAGAGTGGAAGATTGGAAGGAAAATAGAAAACGAAGGAAAAAAGAATGGATGGAAGAATGGGGGAAGAAGAAATGGGGTTTTTATTAAAGATTTTGGGCCATAAAAACATCATTCTTTCCTTTTTCAAATTTCAAAAATGCTATTTGCTTTAATAAATAAAATATAAATAAACAAATAAATAAAAATTTCAATATAATAAAAACAAAAATAAATAATATACTTCGATAACATGTTAACTTGTCATGAAATATGCACATACATAAAAATGCAATTTAAATGCAAAAAGATAACATTATCTTTTAGGGTTCAAAAGACAAGTTTTATATAATGTATTAAAAGTAGATATATTATAACAATTTTTCTTAAAGTCTCAAATCTATTAGTTTTTATTAGTAAATACCAATTACCAGGGATGGCAATTATATTGAAAAGTTTGCTAGTATTTTACCTCCACAAAACGGATTTGAAAAACAATCAAAACACATAGCAAAATTGAGATGAATATGAGTTTGGGTAGATATCTAAGAATATTTATTATGGATAACTGCAGATAGTTGTTAATCAACTAGATAAATAGAGAAGATTTCAAATTAAATAGGTCAACTATACATTTTCTCTTGTTGCAGCACGATTTAACTAGTAACTACGTGCAATTGGCAAAGATGTTTTGCTATCACTTACCTTAAAACTATAAAGTTAAGGACAGAAGGAACCTTTTAAAAAACAAGCCTAGCTCTGTAATTACATTCTTTGTCTCTTCATGCACGAAATTTAAAATGAAATTGGCTCAAAATTTGATGATTCTATGAACTTGGCAACTTTTAGAATCCACAATTGGTTTCCTCTCTTTATTTGTATCCTGTATTAATTTGTTAGGACGAAATTGTGTACTTTCTACATCGATTACTTTACTAAAGTTTGTGGTGGAAAAAAGAAAATCAAATGTCATTTTGTATTTTTTTTATAGAATTATTGCAATCAATGTTATTTTATATTAAACGTGCTTGATATTTTAAGTAATGTATTTTATTTTGAATTAATACAAAAAATTTATGATTTTAGTTAGATAATTTATAATTTTAAATTTAATATTTAATAATAATAAAAGTATAGTTAAAAATACAAAAATAATCGTTAAAAAATTACAGATAATTACAATGAGTTTAATGAATGTTGAGTACCTATTTAAATAGATTTAGTAATAAAATATCAAATTCACTATGAGTTTGGTATGAATTTAGTATTGATTTTTTTTTTAACAAATACAAAAGTAAGTTTAGTAAAATGTATCCTAAATTCAGTTCGCTGCCATCCTTACTAATTACTATTACATAGGGATATAATAATAATTATAGCATACAATTGAAATGTAATGGATGGGGTATTTATGAGTGTTTTTAAAATTATTATAATGATTTATATAATAGATGAAGCTTTGAGGATTTAACAATAACTTTTTTTCATAAAAATATGAAGGAAAAATTATAAAGTAAAAAAAGGATTTTACAAAAATAGTCCATTTTTTGGTTATTTTATATTTATAGCCCAAATAAATAGGAGCTAATACTTGAGGCCAAATATGAACCTTTATGATCATTTTCCCTGTTTCTTTAGTATTTGTTGTCAAGCAAAATAACTTAACAACAACCAAAATCAATCAAAACACAACACAATTAGAAATTAAAAAAAATCAATTTCAATCAGTATTTGATGGGCGTTTGATTACGATGAATACATTTGATAAATAAACAAGTATGTTTATTTATTCCAATGATTATGTTTTGTATTCCAAATATGATAAATCAAGTTTGTGTTGTCATTCCAATAATTTTTGCTTATTTAATGCATCCTAAAGCTTAGGAATTATTATAATGCCATTGTATGAATGTGCATTAGTTTTAGAGTGTGATTTTGTTGATTTTCTGAGATCATACATGTTAAAATAGCAAAGGAGATGATATGTAGTATCTTTGACCTTTCCATTGTAATATTGATGTCTTTCATCAAGTTCTAAACTATATGTTTTTTCAATAAAAATCGTTAAGCAAGAAGCTTCCTTGACATTTTTTGTCGAGGCAACTTTTTGTTCAACAGTTTTTATCAAGAAAAATAGAAAACATTGAGGGAACACTATTTTTTTTTTTTGTTTTTTAGTAGACTAGTAACATCTTGACATTAAAAAGTCAAGAAATATTTATCTTGACATTTTTTGTCAAGAATGCAATGAAAATTGTTGAGAAACTTTTATCTTGAAGATTATTGTCAAGATGTAACGCAATCTTGATGTTTTTCTTCGCATGTCAACGAAATTCTCTACATAAGAGGTTTCATGACAAATTTCATTGAGAGGCGATGAAATTCATCTTCTTCCTCGATGAATTTTGTCGTCCCTTGACAAATTTCCATCGTTCTTGCAAAAATGACCTCTGTTTATCTTCTTCTTTAGTTCAAAAAATAATAAATTTCTCACCATAGACAACACAAAGCTATCCAACTCATTTTTCTAACAACCTATTTACACTAACAAAAATAAGTTATAAGCATTTTTCTAACCGTAAGTCCATTAAAACATACAATTATTAAATATTGTTATAAATTGTTAAAAATGAGAAAAAACTTAAGAATGAATGTCGTTGCCTAGAAATTTTCTTGTTGCCGTTTGTTCTTCTGTCAACTACAAACCTTAAACTGCGGATTTTTTTGCAAATTATTAATCAACATTTTTTGATTTTTTGAAAAAGAAGAGTAACTATAGCGGTGAGAGGGAAAAACAAAAGATAGAAGTAAAATGTGACAAATACAAAAGAAACTGGAGCAAAATGATAATGAAGTGCATATTTAGCTCTAAATATAAGCTTCTATTTACATGAACCATAAATATAAAATATAAAAAGACTCAAAAATTGGAATTTTTTTTTGTTAAAAATCCCATTAAAAAAGGGAAAAACCGCGGGGGGGTGGGGTGGTGGTTTGGCGGGGTGGGGAAGAGGGGTTGTGTGGTGGTGTGGTGTGGTTTCGGGTGGGATGATTGGCGGTTCCAAAACAAATGAAAAGGGATTACGAAGAGACCTAGTAAGTATAAATCACAGTTGAACGCGCAGCAGAAAGCCATGAGTGGGAACTGTCAAACCAGAGAAGGAATAAGTAGAAGAAGGAAAGGAAGAACACCGAGAAGACAACGACCAAACAAAGAGTAGTACTGAAAACAACAGCAGCAACCAGAAGGAGGTTAAATCTCTTGGTCCGAAACCAGCCAAGACAAAGAATAAGTAGAAGAAGGAAAGGAAGAACACCGAGAAGACAACGACCAAACAAAGAGTAGTACTGAAAACAACAGCAGCAACCAGAAGGAGGTGAAAGGGTGGGAGCTGCTCAGCTTCTTATTGAATCCGTTTCATTCAGCCAATGACATCCAGCTTTCCCTCTTGAGTTGGAGTCAAATAAAGGTTTATTTTTCCATTTCTTTTATATCAGAAATAAGTTTCATTGCATTGAAAATGTTTTAACCATGCTCGAAGTTGCTGTAATTTCACAATAATGGAAGTGGGAGATCGTGCATTTTCCCAATTGGCTTTCACGTTCATATATGTACCTGCCAGTCCAAATTGACTATTTGTCCCTCTGGCAATCCAAAGTAAGAACAAAATTTTGTTAAATAATAATAAAAAAATATCTCATCAATAATAATTGTGAAATTTCATGCTCCCCGCAGATGCACCGCGCCACGAGAAAAATCTAGTTAACTGTAGTTTTTATGTTTCTATAGTGCTCAGAGTCATGCATTCTGGAACTCTCTGAAAGCTTGAATCAAGATGCGAAGAACTTGGTCAAGCATATGAAGGCAGCTTTAGTTTCAACGTGGAAAGAAGCGCTGTGTGAAGGGCATGTGTCGGAAGGGAAAATTGATCCAGGGTGTCCGGCGGTTCCTATGATTAGTACTTCTGCCTTAATGTCTATAGAACTTCTAAGGTATTGTAGTTTTATTTGACTTGAGATGAAGCAGAAAATGAACTTGTGGTGAACACGATGTCTTAATGGACATCAAAATAACAATAGAATGTCCCTGCAATGGGGCAGGCTGTTCTTTGCTTTTTTCTCCCTTATTTCAATTTGAATCCCTGAAAATTTTATTGTCCTACTCTAAGGGCTTGCGCTCCTTGACTAGAGAGTGTATGCTGTAAAACTGGTCTCAAACAACATGAAGGTCGAATAGCAGGCTGTCGTTTCATCTCATCGCAATTATACAAGTTATATTTTTTTCCCAGTAAGTTACTGTTGGAATAATGCAATTTTTAGCTATACAAAATAAGATGCATGTAGTCAACACATGTTTGATTAATGCATGCTGATAGTCTTCCAGATTACAATTTGAGGACCTATATGAAAAATTGGCATTCAAGAATTCTGTTAAATGATTGTAATCTCGTAGAAAATGACTCTAACATGTTATGAGTCCCAAGAACCACAAATAATGCAATGTTTGACAAATATGATTAGTGTTGATAATATGGAATTTAGTAGAAAAATAACAAGAAGTTAGGACTTTGATGAAAGTGATCGGTAGGGCATGAACTGCATATAACCACAGTGAGGTCATGCTTTTTTTTACCCTCTTCAACAGCTTTGCTAGATATTCTCAGTGTTCTTCTTTTCTTGTAATCAGTGGCGTCAAACCTGCAGCTGGTGCTTAATAGCTTTGTTTTGTTGTTGAATGGAATCTTGAGCCTGCCTATTTTTCTCCGTCCAGCAATGTTATTATATTCTTTCATTGGTCTTTCATGTTGTGTTTGGGAAATGATAATTTAAACAGATTATCAGAAGGCACCATCGATGCTGAATATATTTGCACGTCAGTCTGATCCCAATCCCTCAATGACCAAGGTTTTTATTTAACTATAGTTGACATATAGGAATTCAATTGTTTTATTCTTTTCTCTCTGAAGAAAGAAGCATTTTTTTTTTTTTTACCTCTTTTCATTGTCAGGGCTGTTTTTGCTTCTTTTGTGGATTCCGTTAGTAAATTTTTTCAGTTTAATCTATTTTTCGTAAACTTTATCAGTGCTGGTTTTTTTTTTATGGTAAATATTTTCAGTTTCGCCTCCTTTTTTCATAACCTTTATCAGGGCTGTTTACTTTTTATTTTTATTTTTTGCAAACTTTTATTTGTGATAAGTATAAGAAAAGAAAAGAAAGAAAGAACTGAATGAGATGGGGGAAGGGGAAGGGGGCTATGTAAACAGACTGTCAGAGGTTCTTGCACTGCTGAATATTTGTCTGATCTTGCATCCTCACTGTCCGGTATGTTCTTTTCTCTTATAAATTTTCCTAGAAATTGCAAGTATAAGCTATTACTAAACAATACTTAGTTGATATCTGTCATTTGTTGTGTGAGGGCAGGATATTTGTTATATAAATCGAGCCTAATTCGAATTCTTTTGTTAAGATGGACGGCGACGACAACTCTCTAGTGGCGTACATAGGCGACAAGAGAACTTCTTGATGTGCTTTGAATTGCAGCAAAGGACATGAAATCAAGATTTTATAGACACATACAGTAGTGTTAGCACTCTGACGACAAGATTATGGTGGCAACACTTGAGTTTGTTCATCGATCAATTCTCTGTTGGTTGAATACTGATTAAGTTATTATTAAGTAATTTAGAGGTGGTATTATGGTTCACCCAGTTTATCATCGGAGAAGTACAAGTTGTTGAATTAACTAGTTAAAATTGTCAATTCTAACTTTGGTTAATATGTAAGGGTAAATAAAAAATTTTACTTGTCCTATTAGCAACATCTGTATGAACTAAGTAACGATTTTGTGTACACGTTGGACATTTTTCAAAGTTTATTGGAGTTGTGTTATAGTCTAATACTTATGCATCACATTGAGATATCACCACAATTAGGATAGTTAAATAAAAATAATCTTTTATTTATTTATTTATTTTATTAAGACATCACCATGCTCCTATTTATTGCCTCGTGTTAAGGTCAATTCAACTAAAGCGTATAGATAATAATTATATTGTATTATATATATATATATATTTTTTTTTTTTCTTCTTCTTCCTTTCTTCCTTTTTTTTTTTTTCCCTTTGTGTTCCCATGGTTTTGTCATCATCATTTTGGTGGCTTTGAATTATGGGGGTGTATTAAAAGATGACGTCTCTCTTTCCTCCTTTCTCCCTTTTATCCTTTGTGCTCCCATGGTTTTATTATCATTATTGTTATGTGTGGTGGTTTTCTTTTGGTGGGTTTGAATTATGGGGTTGTGGTTTGTGTTAAAAGAGGATGCATTTGTGGAGTGCCTGAGTTAAAAATGTTTTGGTGAATTTCTTGGGTTTTCCATTGGAGGCTATACATTTAGAGTTCATGGTTCATCCATCCAATTGATTTACTGGAAAGAATTTATATTTATTTGGTGCTCGTAGTTGCAGTTGTTGCGTAAGAGAGGTTGATGCTAAGAAAGATAGGATTAGTAAATGGAAATTCACCGAGATTTAATGCTGGTGAGATCTTCAAAAATTTCAAGTGAATTGAAGAAAGGGTAAAAGAGCATTCATCACAACAGTCCTTCGAATTGCATACAACGATTGAGTTGGGACATGAAAATAAAAAAGAGATGGTGGTGTTAGTATCCAAACACATTTATCATTTGTCTAGTCAATCCGCCTCTAAATTATAATTTTTGTAGTTTTTTTTTATTGTCTTAACATATTATGGGAGTAAGAAAATTATTATTTTATTTATTTTAATAAAAATAAATTTCAGTCTTAATAAATTTTAAACATTGTACATAACATATCTGTTTAATTGGTAATATAATTTTCTAATGAATAAATTTTGTTAAATATTTGTTATCCAAGTGTTCAAGGTTTGCTCTTATTATAACAATTTTCTGCAAACAGCTGCCATAAAAGCTATTCAAAAATTTATTTCTTGGCATGAAAATTGTAATTAAACTATCAAAATTTTTAATCCCACTCAACATCTCCTGTTAGAAAAATATCATGTTAGGATCAAAAGGCTAATATTTGACTAAAAGCTTATTAAGTTGATGATGGCACCTTAGTTTCTTTATAATTTAGGGGCCCAATGTCTCACACTAAACAACGGGTGACGGGCAAGAAGATATTAGAGGCTTTATAATAACTCTCTTAAAGGCCAATGTCAAATCGATAGGTGTCTTTATAGCATTTATGTATCAGCGAGTCTATATAAGAAAATTGTTTCTGACATCTATAAAGATATTTCTCAATTTTTAAAATATAAATTCTTTCAAAATAATAAACAAATTATAAAAAAATCTTTCAGAATCAAAATTTTATTTGAAAAAATGAGTCATGCATCATCAAATTAAATTTGCGTCTTAATCGATGATAGGTCCTTAACAAGTTTACAGCCACCAATCACAAATGAGGAGCATTAAAATCATTGTATCAATTAGTTTTACTCAAATGAATTTAAAAAAAAAAAAAAGTTAATGGTAAAATTGAATGGATCTTTGTATATATGACTTGAATATGCAAAAGAAGAAGTCAAAGCAAAGCCAAACGCAATGCTTATGTAATATTGATGTCAAGGAATGAATTCTTTCTTATACTCCTACCTACTCAAAATTAGGTACAATAATCCAAATCTAATAATACAATTTCATTTTATCTTGTGTGAATGAATATAAAAATATAGAAGAAGAAGAAGAAGAAGAAGAAAGCCAATCACATCATCGTATAATGAATGACTGGTTCCATTGTGACTTTGGCCAAAATCAAAAGTAAATCAAATCATGTACAAATGACAATTGTTAAAACATTCTACTTTGACCAAATAGATGCTATACATATATATATGTAGACAAAATTATAATTAAAATAAAGCATGGAAGTTCTTTAACAAATTCAATTGAAACTAGAATAAAATAAATAAATAAAGAAATTATATGAATGAATGAATGAATCATTTTTTAAATTCCTCTTTTGTCCAAACTCACCAGTCCAATATAGGTGCTATACGTTGAAGAAAAATGAAGGAGAGCCCCCATCATCATGATTACATAAGCTTGACATCATCCTTATGATTGGTCGAAGGAGGTAATTTGCGGCTCCCACCCCGCGTAAAATATTTCCCCACATAATCCACTCATCTCCCTTCTGTCAGTCAGACCCAACTAAAAACCCAACCCCACCGCCCCTTTTTTTTAATTTTTTAATTATCGTTATTATTTGGAAAGAAAAATCTGAGATTCCCTCAACACCGTGTGTGTATATAAAGCCTTTTGAAAAGCGTTTAAAGGACACGAATCAGAAAGAAAAAAAGAAACGACTATTTGCAGTGTCAGTTCTTGTTCCTTTTTTTTTTTTTTTTTTTACCCTTCCATATGAGAGCTATAACTAGTTTGAACAAATTTGGTTTCAAATTATAAAACTCTTCACCCTTGACAAGAAGCCAAATCAGAACTATGATGTCTGATTCGGAGCCAGATCCTGGATTCAACAGGCCAAGAATTGTTTCCAAACGGGTTTTGGGCAAGCTTTCACATGATGGTGATGGTGCTGTTGTTAGGAGAGCCATTGGAAGGCATTCGATATCAATCTCCTTTTTTCATAACAATATTTTTTCATCTATTTTCTGGGTTTTGGAGATTTTATTCAATATTAATCTTTCTTGAGCTCTTATTGTTATTTGGGTACTGATTGCTTTTGTTCTTCATATTGATTTTTAGGGGTGACTTGGAGTTTTTGGATCCTTTTCTAATGTTGGATGAATTTTCAGGTATGTTTGTCGGGTTTTGGTATTCATTTATTCACTTATTCATTCGTTCTCTGACTAAAACATTTGATGTTGTGATTTTAATTAAGTTGCATGTCTCTGGTTGCAGTGTCTCCCCCTGCTGGATTTCCAGATCATCCACACAGAGGTTTTTGAATCATTAAATTTCCAATGAATTTCTTGGATTTATGAGTTTTAATGATCATTAATGGAAGCTGTAAATTCTGTTTTGTTCCTCAGGTTTTGAGACTGTTACATACATGTTACAGGTAATGTTGAATTTTGTTCTGTTCCAAACCATTCTAATTTAGGGTTTAAAGTTCTAAGAAAGAAAGTAAATTATGGATTATGTCTAAATTCAGGGAGGGATTACTCATCAAGATTTTCGAGGGCACAAGGGCACAATCCATACGGGCGATGTGCAGTGGATGACAGCAGGTAGAGGAATAGTCCACTCGGAAATGCCTGCTGGACATGGCGTCCAAAATGGTTTGCAACTTTGGATCAATCTCTCTTCTAAAGATAAAATGTATGCAACAAATTCCGAAATCTTGCTTTCTGATAACAATCTATTCAATGTTATGTATTCTTACTCTATCACCTTTGTTTAAAAAAAAAATTCATAGAATGCAAAATGTATGTGATACTGACATTATACAGCCTAATTATTAAATGGATGCAGGATTGAATCAGGGTATCAAGAACTTCTAAGAGAGGACATAAAAAGAGCAGAGAAAGATGGCGTTGAAGTGGGAATTATAGCTGGAGAATCAATGGGAGTTCGATCGCCCGTTTATACAAGAACACCAACAATGTTTCTTGATTTTAGTATGAAACCAAGAACTCAGATGGACCAAAGTATTCCAGAATCATGGAATGCGTTTGTGTATGTAATTGAAGGGGAAGGAGTATTTGGAACAGTAAACTCGGCTCCAGTATCAGCACATCATGTTTTAGTGTTGAGTGCTGGAGATGGTGTAAGTGTTTGGAACAAATCATCTTCAAAACCACTGAGAT
This sequence comes from Swietenia macrophylla, assembly GCA_032401905.1. Classification (NCBI taxonomy): domain Eukaryota; kingdom Viridiplantae; phylum Streptophyta; class Magnoliopsida; order Sapindales; family Meliaceae; genus Swietenia; species Swietenia macrophylla. The sequence continues at coordinate 5,675,529 of CP135582.1, forward strand.
TTATGCTGATTGCAGGGCAGCCACTGAATGAACCAATCGTGCAATATGGTCCATTTGTGATGAACACACAAGATGAAATTGATCAAGCCATTGAGGATTACCAGTATTGCAAAAATGGGTTTGAAAATGTCAAGTATTGGAAATCTCAGTAAGTGATTCGTGAGAGGTTCATACCACCGAGGGAGAATATATAAAATTCTCGCCACCCAAATAATAATAATAATAATAACAACAGCGATGAGGCAGCAGCTCATTTTCTATCACCATCAGCCGGTCACAATCTGAATCCAAGACAAGTAAGAGAAAAGGAAACTCTTCTAGAAGAGATGAAATTGAAAAGTGTAGCAGCAGCTGGCTGGGGGCAGTGCAAATACTGTGTTTATCACTAAAGTCGTGATGTCATGATGCCTCAGCTTTTTTTTTTTTTAAATTTAATATTATTCTGCAAGATTTTTATAATCATTATGTTATAGCTCATTACTAGAATTTGAATTTGGCCTTTTGTTTCTGTTTTGTTTTCAAAGAGCAAATATTTTTCTTTATTGATTTTTCATTTGTAGAATTTTTGTATTGATGGATTGGATGGGTTGGTGGTAGGGTCGGATTGCTATTTTTTCTTTTTGGTGGATTGGTTTGGTTTCCCTTCTCACCTAGAAATGCAATTACTTGAACCATTCGCTGTATTTACACAAATCAAAACAGATAAAAAGAAGATTGATTTTGATTTGGTTATGAACTTAAATGATGCAAAGGCTTGCCGCCATTCATCAATACAAGTCATGATTTTTATCTCAAGGCAGGTAAGGCATAGTAACTGCCATATTGAAATAGGACAACGCTATGAATGGTACATAAGCATCTCCAATACATCTCTTAATATTTTCTTTTTCCAATTCTTCTGTTTCAACTCTTTTGTTATAATTTTTAACTAACAAAAATTTATACTTTTTCATTATATTCCCTAACTTACAAAAAATTAAACGTAAAGCAAAAAATTACAATGAAAAGTTGGAGAATAAATATGGCAAAAATTAAAAATTACAATGAAAAATTGAAAAAGAGAATGTACAATAACATTGCCATAGAACTTATTAACACTAATATGATTGTTTCATATCAGAATAAATAGATGTATTTGACAATAGTATACCCAATGAGCATGCAGATAAATTGCGTACTTTTTCCGGCTAATATTTTCTCTTCCATCTTTGACTTGGATTAAAATGAAGATGAACACAACATTTTTCTATGAGAACGAGAATAATAACCTAAGGTCACAAATGGATGCTACAATCGCAATGCCTATGAATTTCCAAAGAAAATAAAATATAAAATATAAATCTAAATCAATATAACATTATGGTTTAGCATAATAAAATATCACAATTTTAATGGCTGTCTGCTTTATTGTTTGCAAGAAAAATTTTACTTTTTTTATTTTTTCTTGAATAAAATGTAACAAATCCTTTCTATAAAACTGTCTTAAAGATGAAGATATCCATTTAAGAAATAGAACAAGCAAACAACAAACTGAATAAATTAAATTAACACACCAACAGCCATGAAGAAACCACTCAACTTGTACAGTTTTCTGGAGGATAAAAAGAAAGAAACAGAGGTCGGTAAGAGTCACCTTGAACAGCAAGAAAAATAGCTTTTTGCTTGCTTTGATCCATCATTTTCATTTTTAGCTAGGGTCACCCGGTTGAGAGACAATTCAGCTTTGTATGTATCTGAGTTTAGAACCTTCCTGCTGACATTGCTGTAAATCTCTCGGATAACAATTTCAAAAGCCTTTTTAACATTTGTCGAGTCTAAAGCAGAAGTTTCCATGAAGAACAACCCTTCTGCTTCTGCAAGGCTTGTTCCTTCCTCTGTGCTCACATCCCTTATGCTTTCCAAATCACATTTGTTCCCAACTAGCATCCTTGCCACAGTGGTATCAGAATGAGCTGCATGAAAAGTAAATGACAAATGCCAAATTTATCATGAAAATTAAATTCTGTCTCTCTCTGCCTCCATAACCCTCTTTTATTTTGCTATCATGTTTCATGTAATCAAAATATGGATGAGTATACAACAAAATATAAAGCTTTTGAGAGCTATCAAACATTAATATAAAAATAAAATAAAAGAGAACTGTTTTAGGCGTCGTATGATATTGAGGTGTGATGGCCTCAATATCGCAGGTGGTATGATATTTAAAGCCAAAACTATGAAAACACTGGATGTCAGAAAAATGGGTGGGTACCATTAAAAATTGGTGTTATCAAACACTTTTTCAACTTCACCAAGACAAGGTACACCTTGAAATGTACAATCAACAGAACATAAAAGCTCATAAGAGATGGAAAGCAAAACTGATGACATGTAATCTGTATCAACTCTGTATAATTCGAGAGATGAAAGAATGACCAACTCGGTCTAAGATCTTTTCCCAGGTTAAAATTGTCCAATTGTAACAGTTACAAACATGATTAAAAGGCAATTCAACAGGATATTGACATGATCCAAAAGCTTGATGGACTTGATGCTCAGTTGGTAGCAAGGTATTAAAGATTAACTGCCATTAGATCATGACCGGTAATAGTATAGACGTTACACCTTCAAGCACATAAGCTGAGCCACAATACAATAAACTTAAGGGATATATTTTCATCCGTGCCCCAAATGTCAGACCTTATATTGAGGATACTTCACAACTTTTGAAAATAGTCTCCAATGAACTGAACACAACTAAGATTCTACATCAGCAGTGCGGTTAAATGACAAATTTACCTTCTTGTTTACTTTTTTATTTAATTTTTTAATTTAATTTTCCCTTTTTCACTCCATTTCTTTTTATGCGTACTGGCTGGCTATTGCGAGAAGAAATAAATATTACTTTGGTCATCAAAAATGAAATTCTAGTGAGCATTTTCGGCTTACATCGCAAATGTTTCAGGTCAGGCATAATAATAAAAGTTACAAAAAATAAACATTCAAAACTGCCAATAATAAAAAGAAAAAAGAAAAAATAAAATGAAAAACGCCTCAAGGAAATAAATCTCTCAAATCATAGGGATATTGATAATGACTGCTTAACCAATTTTTCTATTGCTTCATGCCAAAACTCCAAAAAGGTTTACGTCTTAATTTGTAATTAAATACTCTTTGTTTTTCAAAAAAGTATTTTATTTCATTCGTAGGAATGAAGAGGAAAGCAACCATTTGCATGAAGAGAATCATCTCATCCTTGAACAAGGTAGCTCCAATAATAACTAACATAACCACAACAATACAATATGGATTAATTAATAAATATGATCCCAAACCAATACTGATTGGCGAAGAAAGACAACCAAAACCTTTAAAGTTAAATCAACGAAGAGATGCTTAAAAATCCAGTTTTTTGATGATACCAAATCCATCCATTCAATTCAATAACTTAAAATAAAATTTAAAAAAAAAGAAAAGAAAAATAAGGGATTTGTGAATCTGGTGAGAGAGAATTAAGATGGGAAGGGAAAAGAGGGAGGCATTGGCAGGAGAAAGTGGGAGGCAAAAAGGGAGAAAGATGTGGTGAAAGTGGAGTTTCAAATTCAGTTTTTAGAAGTTATGGAGATAACTGACGTGGTAAGTCAAGTGAACCCCAGTTGCCTAGCTGGAAAACAGAATTAAATAATTAGTTTTCTGGGTTGTTAAAGAAGCCGGAGAGAATGCTGATGTAAGGGAGAAAAATGGAGCCAATTTTTTAGTAGTAGAGATTTCCATAAACTGAAAGTGGTATTGTAAAGATAGTGTGTTGACGTTTTCTTTTTATGAAACCATTCTCAGTTGTAATCAATTCTTGGTTAAAAGAATTAGTAAAGCTTACTTTTGGTTCTTGCCATGGATATAAGCCAAATTCTTTGTTGAAGCACCAAATCTCTGGTGTTGCCTTCTATGTGTTTGTTAAAATTCCTTGCTGGGTTTATACTTGTTAGCTCATTGTTTTGATTCGGTTAATCTGAGTTCTTAAGTTCTTTCAAGTCTTTTACTAATACTGTGACAGAGAATATTGGTTTTGGAAGGCTTTTTTTCTCAACAAATTGAGAAGAGAGAAGAGGAGAGTGGAGGGGAAAGAAAGAAAATATTTTATTTCAATTAATAGAAATTTTAAAAAATGTGTCCTACTCTATAGCCCTTTTGCTGTTAAAAAATGCGTGCCTACTATTTTAACAACAGTAAAAATAGACACACCTTAGAGATATTGATTAAAATATCCCTAAACTAAAAAATAAAAGCATTACTAAACTAACATATAAATTTCTAAACTAATAATATTAGAATTACAAATTTCTATACAAACTAATGTACTATTGTTATACTATTGTCTCATATACTATAGGATTTATTTTCTTTTATTCCTCTGAAATGTAGGACATGTGGTAATGGTATAGCATTGCCTTGGTGTGAATGAGTTTGTGTAAAAGTTTGTATGCATAGCCATACTCCTTTTAAATAATTGATTAACTATCAACTTTAAAAGAAAAAAAATGTTTACAGATTTTAAAAGCTCGATTACTTACACCACAAGGAAAATTTGGACATGCAGTCAAAAAAAAAATGTAAGATTTTAGCAAAGATTTGACGTGCAACCCAATTTTATGTCTGAAAGTTAAGTCAAAACTCAAAAGGACACAGAAGAATTTATACTGCCAAAGATAGAACAAAGAATCCTGTTCAAAATGAAACCGTGGCATCACAAATAGAAGCCATAGGAATAAATTTAGTGCAAGAAATCATTGTCTTGGATACAACAACAAATTATCAAGATAAGAAACTTCAACAACAGTGCAGTCCTGAATAAGTGTTAGACTGATGTATTTTTTGTACACCAGTCTTTGATTGTTTTTAAAATATTTAATGCCGTTTTTGTCTCCCCTCCCTTGAGTTTTTTGTTTTCTTTATGGACAGCCAGTCCACCTGACTTAATATTTACTCTTCGTACTGACTTTTATTAATAATACACTTTTCAGTTTCTTATTGAAAAACTATTGTCATTGAGTCACGATATGTTCAAAGTTCAAACTCTAATACAATAGAACAAATATTTTAAATGCAGTAGTTGTTAAGATTCTTCACTACCAAAGCTCAAAGGTGGGATTTTCCCAACACGGACGAACTCATATAATACAAATCTTAGAGGTCAATTCAGGAAAAAATCCAAAATTGATACAAAATTGACTATGAACACTGACCAACTTATTGTAACTGCAATCAGATATAAGCTTCTAAGCTTCCATTTAGAAGCTTGATTTTGTAAGTTTAAATAGATTCAATTTTGAGCAATCTTTCCAATACTGGAGGCTGGGCCTGTTTAACATTAACCTAATCTACTCAACCTAGATTACTAGTAACTGTTAGCAAACCACAAATCCCAAAAGCTTAAGTAAAAAGGAAGTTCCCAGTAAAACGTTCTAATTGTAGCACGACCCTTCACTAGTATGACTGGATATAATTAATAGACTTGTCAAGTGCACACCCGTCAAAATCCAAACAAAGCTCAACTCACTTTACTTTGTAATTTGATTAATAAAACTGGAATTTAGACCCAGGACCTAAATAGTTTTGATATCATGTTGAGGAACTGTTAATCCCAAAAGCTTAAGTTCACCAAAATGCCCAACAATAGTATTAATACCCTAATAGTAGTTCAGTCCCCAATCGGAAAGACGATTGTGTATGAGATTTGACAATAGACAAGTAATTCTTCTCATTATTCCGTTTAAAGATAATAATGGCTGCCATTACAAACAGTTCAGATTGCTGTCTACAGGACCCTAAAACATGGACTTGGTTGCGTCCTGGAGACAGGAATACAAATAAATGCAGGAAAAAGACATGCCTGAAAAATGCACCAAAGGACTACTACAGGAACAATTTGCTACACAACTGAAATTCCAGAACATATTCTTTAGAAAGATAGTCAATAGTTATTGGAATATAAGATCAGAAAATCTGAAAATAATTTTCTTAACCAAAAAAGAAGGAAAATATAAGCACGCACAGAGGAATCTTAGTGCATATGAACGAACCTACGTCTATATAGAAGCTGTCCACATCGAAAGCAAAAAGAGAATCAAAACTTTAACACATAGAAAAATTCTAAATGAGCATTTGAGATGGAAAAAAGAAAAACAGTATAGAAAGGATAATGAAAAGAAGAAACAATTAATATGCCAACGCAAATACCAACCCCTTTCTAGTTTTTGAACAACATCAATCCTGGCTGTTTCCAAATCAAATCTTAAAACTAATCATCATAACTTAGAGATCTTGATCTAATATTCAAAACAACCTTAATCGTTCAATCAAACAAAAAGAAGACAAAAGATGAAGCAATCAGAGCTATGTACATATCTAACACAAGTGGATTAGCATGAGTAGATTATAGAAGAAGACATTACTCTTGAGCTCTTCGAGCCAGCGGCCAACATTATCAAAAGTAGTTCTCCTGGTGATATCGTAAACAATGAGAGCGCCAACAGCACCTCTGTAGTAAGCCGAAGTAACAGCACGGAATCGTTCTTGTCCAGCAGTATCCCAAATCTGAGCTTTTACCTCCTTCCCGTCGATCTCCATGCTTTGTGTCTGAAACTCAACCCCAATCGTCGCCTTTGAGTGTGGATTGAATTCGTTCCGAGCATAGCGAGATAAGAGGTTCGATTTCCCGACAGCTGAGTCGCCGATTATGACGACCTTGAAGAGGTATTCTTCTCCTCCTTCATCATCAGACGACATCGTTTCTCTATCTCTTTCTCTTTCTGTTGTCTGAATTGAATTTGAACGAACGAACGAACGAAAGAAAAGAAAGAAAGACTTAGACGAGAGAGAGAGAGAGAGATTAACGGTGATACCGTGAGTTGTTGGGTGTCAAGCTGGCACAGACATACTGCGCATGAAGTGGCAGTGTCTTCGTCGTCATACATTTAATCAATTTCTTTTTAATAAAAAAAATATTAATTTTTAAAATTTAATAAAATTATTATTTCAAAATAAAGAAATAGTAAATTCAGGTGAATTTGATTTAAAAGTGGTTTTCAACATAACATATAAAATGTTTTCAAGTGCTTGTTATTTCATCGAGACTTTTGTTTTTTTTTTTTTTTTTTTTTAAAGATGCTCTATATAGAAATAACCCAAGTCTGTAATAAAATTTTAATCATGATTTAAATAAATATAAATTTTATATTATAAGTTTTTAAATCATATTTAAAGAAATTTATCTTGATATTATAATAATTATTTATATATTATAAAAAAAATAATTTTTTCTAAAATTTTACGTTTGTGTGTTAACTTTGAGTGTCATGGTTGATTTGCTAGTTGAAGAAAATGTATATCACTTAAATTGGCTAAAAATGGCATGGGCTGTATTACACAATATACAATATTTATAGAATTTATATTCATTAATGAGAATGCCCAATATTTAAATTTTAAAGAAGACTTACATGTTTCTAACACTAATATAGATATGAGAACTAATTTTAAAAATTATATCTGTCTCTTTTATTAATGTCTATATATTAAATTTAATATATTTTATTAATTAATTATTAATACAATACATACTTTTTTTTTATATCATCACATTAAAAATAACTAATTTAAAATATTATTTTTTCTATTAAATTATAATTTTTTAATAATTAATTTCAATATTCATGCTATAAAAAGATTTTATTGTATTATTATTATTATTATTATTATGGTCCTCTTGCTCGTCATTCTCATCGTCAATTGTTTATATCTATTCTTTTAAAATACATTACCAATTATTATGCATGGACCAAATCCTTTTATTTTTTTCTTTTTTTTTTTATTTTCTTTTTAAAGTCATGTTGTTGTGATGAAGCTTCTTGTGGATTCAGTTGAAAAAAAAAAAAAAAAAAGCATGGCATAGGAAATGAGTCCGTTATCGCATGGCGATGGAGGGACGTTGTTACTATTACTTTCAAACTTGCTGCCTGCGACCACGTAACTTGAACACTAATAATCTATTTAATAAAAGATGACCATTTGTTATTAAGTAATTATAATATAGACTGTTACATAAATGAAATGAAATAAATAAAAATAAAATAATATCCACGAAGAAAATAATTTTAAAAGTGTAAATTAAAAATTACTGACAATTTTTTTTAAAAAAATAAATATGAGTGAGGAAAACTATATATAAATTATTTATATTTCATTAATAAAAAAAAAAGTATAAGTATTTTCAGATAAATTGATTTAGAAATTTGGCAGTTTAACATACCTGTCTTTTAGGTTTAATTCCTAGAAGCTATTTTTTAAATTTAACATTCAATTAAATTTTTTTGATAAACATATATAAAGATAATGATTCATTGTCAAATTTAATTTAATTTAATTGACAATATTAGAAATTAAAATAATTTTTTATATTCAATTCTCCAAGTCAAACATTTCAATTTTGTGCAGCAAAATAGATATGTGCAATAAATTAGTACCTAGTTTATTTAATATATATATATATATATATATATTTATTAAAATAAATTATATTAAATGTTAAAATTTAAAAATTAATTTTTAAAAATACTTTTTGTTGAAAATATTTTTTAAGAAATTGACACAAAATAATGATTAAAAATTTAATTTCCAACAAATTTTTTCATGTGTGTCATGAAAATTAAACATTAATACTAGACATGAATTGAAAAACAAAATAATAATAAATAAGTTTTTAAATTTTAATAAAGTAATAAATAGCAATATATTTTCATAAATTTACCAAAGTGATTCATAACTTTTAACGATTTCAAATTTTATTTAAATCTTTGTCAAGGATGTATTTAATACAAATAACGAAAACATATTCTAATTTATTATTTTATTATAATTTAAGACTGATTTATTAATTTACCAATAAAAGACTATTTAATAATTTAAAATTATTTTTGATTTCCATGTGCTCCATCTCAGCCCATCCTCGCTGCATGCATTACAAAATCAAATGGCACCTTATTAATAAAATCACATGTTATATGAAATAAGGAATTTGGTGTCTAATATTATTTAGTTGCTAAAATTTTACAGAGAAGCGTTTTTAAAAGGCTAATCTAATAGATATGATTGTAAATAATAAATAAATGATAATATTAGATTATCAAATTATATTATATTTTTTTACTTTAATTTGTAAAATTGAAAAATAAAAAAGAAAGCTCATTAGTGCCGTTCATGGGTCTAGTGACAATTTTCTTTTAATAACTTTCAATGCCTATATAATATTTGACAAACTTCAAGGTAAAATTCTCCGGTTAAATCTAACATTGAGTACTCAAAATGATTAAACCATACATATGAATATCAATTTAATTAGTATTTATAATCGAAAAATTTTTAAGTAAATCAATCTTATTATATCAATATAAGTAATATGGTAAAATTATTCAATTAATTAAAAAAAATTATTTATTAGTAATAACATAAAAAAAATTCAAAATATATATCATAAATTTTTTTCACCATATTAATTAAAAGTAAAATTCACTTTTAATTTTTTTTATTCCCTGCTAATAAATGAAACTCTTTTCTTTCATTAATTAGACGATATTATCATATCATTTATACTGATGTAATAAAATTATTCTATTTAAAATGTATACTTGTGATATTACACAAAGAGGGCCATTGTATGGACAATTTAAAAGCAGCACTTTACTTAAATCATCTATCAAACTGATAAAAAAATTAAGGCATTTGATGAAATAGAAATAATTGACAATTCTAATTACTTGGTTATATACAATTCTTATTTTCTGACAAAAAAAAAAAATACAGAAAACAATAATATCACATAACAATAAACACTTTTTCACATTGTACAATCAAAATGGGATTGTGTAGTAGAATAAATAATGCATTGCACCTAGTATAATCAAGGAATTCATAAACATAAACACACAAACCAAAAACATGTAAGCAACGTGAGATGCTGGAATAGTAATAGTTCGAATCCCAACACCAAAAACGTATTATTCAATTTGGATTTCATACAAGTGTCCATGAACTCTATTTTTTTATTCTACCTTAATCAAATTAGAAAGAAAGACAAAAGAAAGTCTAACAAAGTTCCATAAATAGATTCAAGGATTATTTTTATTGATTTTTCATTTTTATTTTTATATTTGATTAGCATCATATAAATAGGTAGAGAAGAGTTGTCACATCATTGTTATAAAAAAGAAAAAAAAAAGGTAATTTTACGTATACAAACTCATTCATACAAATTAATATAACAATGTCATTGGACATAGCACAACAATATAAGATTGATATAATAGTTAGTGTTCAAGGATTATTTCTAAAGATTTTTTATTTTTATTTTTAAATGTTATTGGCATCACATACATTTGTATAGAAGCATTGCCACATCAATTTTATGAAAAAGGATAGAAAAATAAAAAATAAAAAGTGCTTTTATGTACACAAACACATTCATACAAACTAATGTGGCACTACAATGGGACATGGAGCAACAACGTAGAATTGATATATTATTTCGTATAGAAAAAAGTTGTATAGGAATTAATATAAAGTGAAAGAGTGTTGTCACGTATACAAATTTGTTTATACAAACTAATGTGCTAGTGTTTCGAGACAAAGGGCAAAAATATAACACTGCTATTTTAGTTAGTATAGATGAAAGTTGTATGGCAGTTGGTGTCTTTATCTTATTAAAATGTCATCACACATTAAGCATCTGCCTTTTAGGACATAAAGTTATTCAAGGGCAAGGCTATTTGAACCCATCAATTTTCTCTTAACACCATTTCTCAATCCACCCTTATCAAAATTTTGATTTGAAAATTTTACTTAATAAACCCCTCGAAATCCCAAAACTAACTTCAATTATATCATTTCATACAAAAAAAAAAAAAAAAAAAATTCACATTCTTTGTTGGTGTTGTACGCTTGTTATTATTTATTTTTTTCTTAACTTCTCTCATTTGATATGCAGTAGACTATCTAATATATGTATGAATTTCGCTTCATGTTTACTGCAGCAAAACAAAAGACAACATTGTTTCATTTGTTAATTTGTTAATAGAATTTATAAATAAAATGGTTGAGATCATAATGAAGCACGTGAAAGCACCCAATAAAAGCCTAAGCAGCTCATAAAATTTTGGCTTGCTCCCCCTTAATTTACAGAACAATTTTTATTCTAATTGATGTCCCACCTACTTGCTTCCTTTATTTATTTATGTAGTAGCAGGCTGGCTGCTGCCAATGGCCAGAACCACAACCACAACCACAACCACAACCTGACCGGATGCGATTGGATGAATTTTGTTAGATGCAATTTTATCTTAAAATATTCAAAGTTTTTAATAAAAGCAAAGCAAGTTGTGAACTTAAAATATAGTAAACAAAAAATAATGCAATTATATGTACGAACATGTACGCGCGTGCGCGTATGTATTAATGTATGTCCTCCGCAGATGAAAACAATACAACAAATCTAAAGAATCCAATTCTTAGATAAAAGCACTAAACAAACATCACAGATAAACAATCTTTATCCACCTAATTAAGAAAATAAACAAATTATATTAATTAATTAATAAATAAGCAAAAGATACCTACCCCAACCCTTCTAACCTTTGTAATTTAATTTACGGTTGAGTCAATTCAACTCGACCAAATGTGAACGCAAAATACCAACGAGAACCGAATTTAAACGAGGACATTTCTGTCATTTCACCTCCGAGTCAACGTTCACCAACGGCGTATTGCCACGTGATCTGAAAAAGCGGATGCTAACGATTTTTGCGGTCACTAAAAGAGAACATAAAACATAACAAAAAGCTAGCAACACAGAAGAGGCAGTAGCCTGTACAGTTTTCGTGGCAGTGAAAAGTCGCAACTACCCCAAAGCACTGATTACTGTTAACTATACTTGGAGTTCCTTTTTGAAAAAATTCTAAAAATAACCTTATTTTACTTCATCTTTACTAATATAACCAACTCTAATATATTATTACGAAAATAATTATTTTAGACAATTTTACCTTCTTAAATAAATCATATTCATAATTTTATCCCTAAAATGTTTTCATCTCACTACAATTTTTTTCACTTCACTTTATCTCTCTTCTTCGTTTTTAAACACAAATAAGTATTGAATCTTGAATTTCAACAACCACAACAACAACAACAACAAAAATGGTTAGTATTACTTTGTATTGTTAAATTTTATTTTATTGATGAATTTAAAAATAATTATATGTTTAATTTAAATAAATTCCAAAATTATTGTTAATTTATACTAAGTTATATGATGATTGTAAAAAATAATATTTAAAACATACAAATGTTATAAAATGTATGTGTAAACTGTAAAAAAAAATGGATAAATTGGAAGATATTGAAATATTTTGGGTGAAAAATTGGCTGAAAACGACAGAAAATACAGAAACACAGCAAGAACGACAAAGCCGTCCTGACGCGTGCAATGGACGCGTGGGTCAAGGGCAGATGCGCCCCTGGGTCCAAGTGCTGGGGGTGTGCAGTGCATGCACCCAGTTCAAATTAGAATTTTGAATCGGGCACGTGTACAGCATGCGCCCTGCGCGTGGTTCTAGAGCCAAATCAACTCTGGACCCACACGCCTAGGCGCGTTCCGCACACGCGCCCGATTAGTGCACGCGCCCCAGCTTGGACCCAGGGGCGCAATTTGCCCTGGGCCCATGCGTCCAATGCACGCGCCAGGACCTTTTCTTTTTTCTCTGTTTTGTTAAATTTTATTTTTTAATTATTATTAATTAATTATATTATTTAATAATTTAAATGTATAATTTTCTATATTATATTTATCTAAATTTTAGTTAAATAATTAAAATAAAAATAATGTTTATATTTTAGAAAATTTTTAAAAATTAATGTAAATTTGTTATTAGGACATTAATTTATTATTTATTATTTTATATTTTTTAATTTTAATTTAGATAGATAAATAAATTAATAATTAGTTGAAAATAATATTTTAATTACACAATCTTATATATTATTTTAGGACATTAATTTTTTAATTTAATTATTTATATTTAATTAGATAT
>CP135582.1:5703466-5726795 GCA_032401905.1 Swietenia macrophylla
ATGTGCTCAATTTTGAATCCAAATATTGCTTGAAATTGAGCCCTCCTTAGGAAGTAAAAGATTAAAAGTGAAGTCTTATTACAAGCTTTATAGTGTTCGTAGCTATTATTACATATCTTTACCATCAAGTTTGTTAATCTAATTTTAAATCTTTAGTAATTTTTTGTGATTTATCGCGAAATGTAAGAGTGAAAAGCACCATCAAATGAGCCATGGTACCACCCACTATTTTTGAAAAGGTTGCAGTGAAGACCAAAGATTTGTAAACAAAGTAGTACATACATGCAGGGAAAAATGCTAAAATTTATTTGCTTTTTAAGATCTATACTATAAATTCTAGTGTTTATATATACATACATATATATATATATATATAATGCAGTAGATTTGTACATAAATGTATATTATATGTTGTCAAACCATAAATACAAATTGAATGCCTTTGCATCTTTATAGTATCTACATGATCAAAAATTAATTTGAAGTGTTAGCTCATTTTACTTAGCGTTGATTGTTTTGTGTTTTTTTTTTCAAAAGTAAAATAAGCAAAACAAATCTTAAGCTCACACTACAAAACACAAATAATATATATTTATAATACTATTTTAAGATTTTAGTTTAGGTTTAAACTATTAAGTTATCTTTCTTTTAAAGCTCAATCTATTTAATAAAGTATATATTAACAAAATTTAATTTAATCATTACATTATGGGTTTAATTAAATTCAATACCTAAATAGCTTAATAAATCCTAGATACATTTAGGATTCTCTCGTTTTCCCTCTAATACACATACACAAAAATTTATCTTTATAAATTAACATTACTATCATTTCTAATGTTAAATGTGATCCAATAGGTATTAATAATATTGACAGTAATATTAAAATTTAATTTTAACATTATAAATAATGAACAGTATTTAAGAATACATCACAATTATCTAAGTAACGATAATGTCAGTAGTTTAACATTACCATATCTGTAACCAACATTAACGTATAATTCAATTTTTTATCCTAAATATCTTAACTGAACACGAAGTATGGAACATATCATTTTCGTATAGTTAAATTTTATATTTTTTTGATATCTTGAGTAAATTTATTCTATCAAATAAAGTTAATATCATATATTATTTTATTTGATTATGACTATACATTTTAATAGTTTTATTTAATTAAAAGATTTAAAATATCACTTTTATTATATAAGAGGGATAAGTTCTATTTTGATCACACACATCTCTCTACACAAGCAATTACATATTTGACTATTTTTTTTTATAGTTTATCTCATTACAGGCGATGTTTGAAAATATTAAAAAATATGTTATTTTCAATGTTGAAAACCATAATAATTTTAAATTTAAGGATCACATATACTATTGTTACTATAAGAATCGCTTATAACACTCATATAATGATCCATATAATATTCTTATAGTGGGTCAGTCTAGTACATTAATTCATTAGCTTGTACCTATATATTGACTTTATATCTCATATCATAAAATACATATGTTATCATTAGTTAATATATATATATATATATATACTAGTTTCTATGTATTATTATTGTTTTATTTATAATAATATTTGATTAAGGACACTTAAAAATAGTATTCAACTAATTAAACCTATTATTTTAATGGTATTATTATATTTATTAAACACACAAATATATAATAATAAAATGATAAATAATATATATACATATACACCATATAAATTGACAATGTCATAATATATAAAAAATAAATATGTTAAATATCCAAAAATACTATTAAATTTAAGGCATATACCAATAGGATTGTGGATTGTTTAATTTCTTGGGAAAGAAAGAAAGAAGGTGAGAAAACTCAAGAGAAAGTGATCACTATTAAAAAAATAATGTAGTGAACTGTTAATAAGTTGTATATAAGTTATTTTTAGAATGTAAATATTATGTCCATGGATAGTTTATGCATTTCTTGATGATGTATAATGTATATATTACTTTTCTCTTTTAATAAAATTTCGCAAAGCCATCTTTCCTCAAATCCCATTTTTCTCAAAATCATATATGTATTAGAGCATCTCTAGTACTCTTACAAGTTCAACCACTCCCTTAAAAAATGACTTATTCTCAAACCACTCCTATTTTTTAAAATTAATCTAATGTTTTTTCTAATCAAGATTGTCCCACCATCATCATTCTATTTGATAATACTTCTTCTCTCATCTTCATTAATACTACTTCTCTAATCTCTGTTAAACTTATTTCCTTAAATTACATTTTATGGCGTTTTCAATTTCATGTAATTTTCATATGTTATGATATTACAGGATTTATAAATGGATCTAAGCCTTACCCATTACCCACTATTACAACCATGAATGAAACCTATCCTAATCCATATTATTCAATTTGGGTTTCCCAAGATCAATTAATCCTTAGTGCTATTGCCATTTCCATTTCACCATATATTATTCCGTTTATTGTCTCTGCTAGCACATCACATGAATCATGGAATATTTTAGCTAACACATATGTGTAACCTTTTTAAGGCTAAATCATTCAATTAAAAAAAGATCTTCGACTTTTTATAAAAAGTACACAATTTATTACAGATTACATGTAACATGTTAAAGTCATTGCCAATGAAGAGTATAAATAACTTTATTTAGCCATATGTGTTTGTGAAAGTCTCGTCACTTTTGAAAAGTTGCATAAAAAGCTCATTAATTTTGAAGTACATCTCAAATATGGAGCATAAAAGAAATTTAACCTTTTGAATTTGCCAACTTTCATAAACATTGTCTAAAACCATTTCACAATTTATACCCAAAACAAATACCAAATCACTTATATTATCCACCAATAAATAATAAAAAATTAACCACCATTCTATCCTAACGCATCTTTATATTCTTCCCACACACTTTATGTTTCAAACACACAACCTTGTCCATACCTTGGTAAGTGTCAATTGTGTTTCCAATAAGGTCATTCTGCTAAATGTTGTCCCAAATTCCAATATATGCCTTGGTTTCATCAACCACAACTGAGCATCCATTACTCTTCTTCTTACTTTCTTTAAGCTCACTTTGCCACTCCCCAAGCTTATCCAACCAACCCTCTTGCACCATTTAAAATTGAATGGCTTTTAGATTATGAAGCATCATCCCATCTTGTTACGATTAATCTCTGAAATCTATCTCTCTATTTTGAGCATTTTATTACTAAGAATATACATATTTGTAAGAGCATTGGCTTACCTATCACTCATAGTGGTTCAACCAAACTATCATTTTCTTCTTCATCTTTTGTTTTAATAAAGCTTTGTGTGTTTCTTCTATGAAAAAAATTAATTTTTGTTTCTTAATTTTACATATCTGTTGAATTTTACCAACTTCCTTTTATGTAAAAGATTTTCGTGTAAGGTGCACATTGATGCAAGGAGCAACTAAAGATAGTGTTTACAAATAGCCATGTTCATCACAAAAACAAGGAAAAAAAACAAAGCTTATTATTGCCTTTTCTTCAATAAAAGTTTTAGTTGATTAATGGCATCATTGCCTTAGTCAATCGTCTTCTAATATTTTACGTCATTTAATTTCCACTGAAAGTTTGCTTATGTCATTTTTATGTGTGTTTAATTCTACTTGCAATTCTTGTCATTGCAATGAGACCCATAAATTGCGATTTTCCATTTCAACTCTTACAATTCTTATCTTTTTGAATTATCATATTCTAATGTATAGACATATCCTATTTTTTCATATAATGGCTATAAATATTGTGTCATTTTTGTAGATCATTTCACTCGTTACATTTGACTTTACCATCTTAACAAAAAATCTAACTTTCATGATGTGTTTATTTGCTTTAAGGCATTAGTTGAAAAATATTTTAAACATTTCATTACTACATTTCATGCCAATCACACCCCAAAACACAATAGTTTTTCTAAATGTCATCACCGTTATATTGTTAAAATCGGACTTAGGTTGCTTCACCATGTACAAATGCCACTCATTTTTTGGTCACATGCCTTTTCTACTACAATCTATCTCATCAATTGTATGCCAAAAGTTACCCTCTCTATGAAATCATCTTTTGAAAAATTATTTAATATTCCACCAAATTAATCCAAATTAAAAATCTTTGGTTGCCTTTGTTATCCATGGCTTTAGCTATATGGGTCTCATAAGCTTAATTCTCGATCTTTGCCTTGTATTTTTTTTTTTTTGTTATTCTTCCATATAAAGTTGTATCAATGTTATTATTTAGTTTTTTAAAAAATCTATTTCTTGTCATGTTGATTTCATTGAGTCACTTTTTCTATTTTCTTCTCATTTTACCACTCTTTCACCATCTATACATACCTAATTCCAAGAATGGACACATGTTAATTCACTAAGGTAAGTCTTCACATCTTTCTCTCCCTCACAATTTATTTTCATTTCCATCAATCTTTATAATGAGCCAATCTTCTCACATTAAATCATTCCTACAAATAACTCACAGCCAAATTTCCACTCCACTTTTCCTTTCTTTATTAACTCCTTCATTCCTTTCATAAAATCTTCTTCTTTTTCCATATCACCTTCTTCATTAATTTCCTCCATTACCAAATCCTAACAGGCTGTTATTTCAAAAATTAGTGCTGAAGCAATCACTCATTCTTCTCACGACTTGCACAATGTGCCTTTTGATGATTTTCCTTCCTATTCTTCCACACGATTAACTTCTTTCTTTGTCCCATCTTAGTTGTAAAAGTCGATGCCCTATAACAACCATTCAATGCAAGCTAAAGCCACAAATAACATCCATGAACCTTTCACCAAACTTAGCCTCACTGCTTTTCATTTTTTACCTATTATTGAACCCACTAACTCATCCTAAACCCTTAAATATCTAGAATGGCAAGCAGCCATGTCAAAAGAATTAAATCCACTTTTAAATAATGAAACTTAGGAACTTGTTTCTTTAAAGCCTTCATAAAACCTAGTTGGTTGCAAATAGGTGTTTCCAATTAAGTATCATCCCAATGGCTCCATTGAGCTTTACAAGACTCGACTTATTATCAAAGGTTTTCATTAATGACCAAACATTGATTATCATGAGACGTTTACTCTTATCGTCAAGCCTACCATTATTTGTCTTTTCCTCAATCTTACACTTTCCAAAGGATGGTCTTTTAAACAATTAGATGTTAATAATGCCTTCCTTCATGAGCACTTAACTGAAAAAGTTTACATGCATCAACTATTAGTATATGCTTTAAACTTAATAGTATTTTTTAGATATTTAGCATATTTATTTTTTATATATCATGACATTAATGATTTATATGATATATGTATATATATATATATATATATATATCATTTGTTATTTTATTATTATATATTGTATATTTAATGAATGTAATAATGTCCTATTTTTAGATTTATGGTAATAATAAATTATATTTAATTAATTTGATTAACTATATATATATATATATATATATATATTATGGATACCATTACATGTTACACACTTAGGTGGTTGATTTAGACTAATTCAAAGATATTCAGTTTCAAAACTACATTGAAAGTTAACAAAAAATTTTGAAAAAAATATTAAAATTTATGAACTTTGAATGAAAAATAAGAAAAAGTGGTATTTTTTTGGTGCATTTATGTTTTGAATTTTCCAACAACTTTTACATTATAAATTATTGCATCATAGCAATTTTGTAAGCAAATGAACTATCAAGCCTTTTTTCAATTCAATTTGCTTCTAATCTCTAGTTTGACCATGTGAATCGATGCTTAATATTATGCAAATCCGCGGGATCACAATCTTCCATTTCTTTTTTAAAACTAAACATCAAATTCATAATAGGAAAACAACATCCAATAAGCTAAGGAATTAATGATAAAGAGCGCAGCTGCTGTAACAAATTCCTTGAGTGAACTTTTTTCGCCTCTTCCAGATATGCATAAAACCTTGTAAACCTTCAAGTGGGATTACCTTTTTGCATGATTAAGTATCAATATGGCGCATAGTATAAGACATGATATTTATATTACAATTAGACCCTATAATAAAAGTCCATAAAAATACTTCATTTATGTACAAAATATGAAGAATTTAAGTACACTCAATATCATTTTTTTTATATTAGGTTTCTTTTGTAAAGCTGACTATAGGGGTAATTTAGTCTTTTTATATGTAGACTGCATTTTTATGCATGATCATATTCTATAATTAGTTGACATATTATTGAGATTTATTATTTGTTTATTTAATTAATTATTTATTTTTATATTAATAAGAAATGACAATTTTGAAGTTAGAATAAGGGTGTTTTTGTCAAATGGGCTAAAAATATATAAAAACCCTCAAAATCCCCTTTTCTTCTTCACTTGGCCAACAACCCCTCTTCTTTCTTGAATTCTCCTTTTCTTCTCGTCTTCTACCCTCTTAAAATTGATGAAATCCTTTTCACCTCTTTTGAAATTCTTATAAAATTAACTCTTCACATAAAAATCTCTTTACTTATCTATATTTTTTAGTCAAGATTTTTCTCTCTCTCCCTTTCTCTTTAAAAATCTCTAAAAAGTTTAAACCTTAGATGGGGAAAGCTTAATCCAACAATTCTTCATGAGTTTTCACAACTTTCATTGGGTTTGATAAAGTTTCTAATCATTCTAAAGTTTTAAATTTTTGTTTATTTTGTTATTTTAATTTAATATTAAAATAGATATTTAGGTATTGTGATTTAGTTTTTAAGATTATGGACTTGATTTTGATATTTTGAGATTAATTATGAGTGGTGTGTGAATGAGAAAAATTTGCCATGGGATTTTATTACATGAAAATCGATTAAATAGTAAGAGTTTTCAATTTTTTGATCAAATGGGTTTTCTTTATTAGAGTTGAGTTTGATTTCGATTTGAATATATTTTGAGAGTTGATTTAGGCTTCAGAATGATTATTTGTGATGTTTAGAAGTTAGATTTAAAGTTTGACTTCAAACCACATTGAAATAAATCGAAATTGGTATTGATATGAAACAAAGTAAATTTTTACTATTCTTGACCCTTTTGTAGTTTTTTTCTTATGAAAAATAAAACCATTTTTGAGTAAAGTCTATTAGGGACAAAGTTATAGTACTCTTAAAAAGTTTTCTAACGAGTACTTACAAGACTAAATTAGAGTTCAAGTCTTGTGAAAAAAATATCCATTTCTTATTTTTTTCTTAATTTTACTATGCAAAACTTTGAACTAGTATCATAGTGCCAGAGCCTCTATTTCCAAAATTCTAATTTTACTATGACCAGAACTATAGCAAAGATACTGTAGTGATATTACTATAGCACGACACAACATTAGCAACTTGAAGTCGTGGCGAAGAGTATGTTATTTTGCTATTTTATGAACTACTATTGAGTATCCAAACAACTTTTCAATTAAGTGATTCAAAAGTTATTGAAAATTTTAAAGAGTTTACTTTATTTCTTAAAAGAAAACATTCTAAAATTTTAACTCTATCTTTTCAAAAATTATTCAATTATTCTTAGAGATCTTTTTCGACTAAAGTATTGGTTATTTTTCTATAAATGATTTTATATAAACTCGAGCTTTAATCTATGTGTCGACTTAGAAACTTATATTCATTATGCATGCATATTGCATATTAGAGCAAATAAACATTTTATTAGAATTGGGTATTTAATGTAAATTCATGTGTTCTCTAAGAGCTAGCACTTTGAAAAGAGACCTAGACCAGCATGAGAACTAGTAAAAGAGTGTATAAACTCTCCTGAACTGTGAATGAATAGTGACAATATTTAATTTGTTAGGTAATTGATTTTAAATTTCATGCTTTTGTTTTAATAAAAATTTTTAAACTATTTTAAGTTACTGGAATGCTTCATTGACATGTAAATATTTTAATATCAAAAAGGCTTATGAAATGAATGTTTATTACGACTTTGTGTTCTTATGAATTTGCTTTATTGAAATAAACCTTGGGACACACTCACACACACACACACACACACACACACACACACACACTTTAAATATTTAGTCTTATAAAGCTTATTGATGACGTATAAGTATTAGTGTATTATTACATAAAGTAGATTATGTATGGACTTTTGTAGAGGCTGTATAAGTAATTGAGCATTAAGTGAGGCTTATATAAGGGAGAATATAGTTGGAGAGCCTACCAAGTGAAGGTAATATAAAGTGCCAAGATTGTCACATCATAACTACTTGGGCCAACGCTAATGAGTTGGTTAGTGATAGGACAAATAAATTTTTTATAAATTGATTTTATAAATTAAAATATAAATTAATTTTAAATAATTTCTTTATAATTTATAAGATGTGTAATTTTTTTAAATATATAATAACTCACTTGTGATCTTAAATATCTATCCTAGCCAAAGTGACAATTTAAGAAAGAACAAGCACCCAAACTTTTATAAAGAAACTAAAAACAAGCTTAGAATTGTATTTTACAATATCATATTTTGTTAATAGTATGGTCAGTTTTTAAAAATGATTGTAAGATTTGTCTAGTAATAATCATCATTTAATAACTTATTTTATTATCCCGATACCTCCAAACATAATGAATTTGTGTTGTTTAACTCTTCACTCAATGAACATATTTTATACTCATTTTTCACGTTACAACTTTTAGGTTAGATCTCATTTTTACACTCTTATGGTGGTGGTGGACACAACTACTACAACATTAATTCGGGTATAGGTTCCTCACTTCATCTTATGGTTCTCGAGGTCCACTGGCAAAATATTTTATGTTGTATTTTGGATATTTTTTAAAATGAGATTCTTGAGATTTTATAAACATCTAAGTTTCGTTTTAGTTTTAAGCGTAATGAATGCTTTGAAATTGAATGATTATGTTTTTGTATATATGTGTAATATTATTTGCAAATTGGAATATTTGATTTAGATACTTAAAAGTCTTGCAAACTCTCGTGTGGCATTCTAAGTAATAGGGCAGTTCCAAGTAATGTGGCAGTTCGTGACAGTTGTCATGTAACATCTCTTTGGATTGGGGCATGATATCATTAAACTACAAGAAACTTCAAAGTATAATAAATTATATAAATAGTTTATTATTTATGAAAAAGATTATTCAAATAAAAGATACGTGTGTTTCAAAGGAGTTTTAAGATTTCGTACAAAGAGGTTGAAGATTGAAGATAGGTCTAGATTTCTATTTATTTTATAGTAGTGATAACTTAATTTAGGGTGTTTATGCATATTATTATTTGTGAAGAAGGAACTGTAGAAAGAGAACTATTATAGAGTTGATGTATGACAATAGATTAGTTCAAGAATTTTATAAAACTATGTATATTGAATTTCTAAAGTTGATTCATATGATAAAACAATACATAGTTATGGTTATAATGAATTTCTTTTCTTTCTAGAATGTTAAGTTTTTTATTTTAAATGATTTTCCAAAACTACCTTAAGATGTTGAAAATCACTCATTTTTACAAAATATTTGAAGGACAATTTATTTTAGCTAACAAAGGTTGACATATTATATCATATTAAAATCTATGATTAATATTCTACTTTTTTGAATTGTCATACATTTTTGAACGAGCATCCTTAATTTAGAATTTTATTTGATAGAATTTAAAAATTCCAAAATAAAATTTATTTAAAACAATTATGTACTTTTCTACTTTCTAAATATATATATCATCTTTGCTAAAGTATATGACATATAGGTATATATTCTTTTTTCCAAAAATCAAATATTTGAAGAACTCAGTATATTCTATATACTATTAGAATAAGTAAACAAATTTAGGATATGATAAGAAGTAGTCTTATTTGGAGTTATAGATCAATATTTTATGTGATTTTATATTATAGTTCTTAAAGAATTTTTTTTATTTGTGATTGCATGAGAAAGGAATATTGTTTAAGATATAAGAAAAGTTCTTGAATATCATAAGGTTAGATTTGACAACTTTATGAATATTAAGTTGTTCAATGAATTAGATAATATAATTGACACAATTAAGACCTAATAAATTATGGTAATTTTGTTGTGACCATCAAGAGGTGAGTAAGCCAAACTTCAATTTTAAAAAAATCACAATAAACATGATATATGTACTTATTTTTGAGCATGCATGTATTTGTGATGAGCTTGTGTGCAAGTAAACTAGACTTTCCTTTTAAACATATCAATATAAACATATTACTTTTATTATTTTTACTATAAAAGATTTTTCATATATATATTTTTGTATCTATATGTTATTGATTTTGATTATATTCGATATGTAAAAGAATTTAATTACCAAAATATTTTATAAGCATGATTGTATTTTATGCATTAGCAATGAGCATACACATGCATTATATTTTTATTTAAATGAAAGTGATTTTGTTGCTAAAATAAGTTTTGTGTTGTCTTAGGTACTTGAATTTGTTACTTGCTTAGTAGGCATCTTATGCGAATGTGTGAGGCCTTTCCTTTGAGATTGGTATATGTGATAAGAAAAGACCTATTAAGTGATAAATGAATGAATGTATTCCAGGTACAAGTTTGGAAAGATTTTTCAAAAGGTTATTAAAGGTTAGTTGATTTATTTGTGAAGCTCTTGTTTTCGTTTAATGCATTGAATTTCCTTTACAGGTTTCAATATGCTATAGTAAAATTTCAATTTAAATATTTTAACTATAATGCTTAAACTCCTTTTTTTTATGAAAAGTCTTTAAATAAAAGCTAACTAAATATTTTTTGAGAGTATTTCCATAATGTCTAAGGTTTATTAATGTTTTACACCATTTTGCAATTAAGACAAGTTCAAAATCTTAAGTCCAAAAATAAATCTGACTCATATTATGATAGTCTTTAATTGAAATAAATTTATTTTTCATTAAGGACCTCTATTTAAGAAAAAATCATTTTTCTAATTAAACAAATGTAAAAAGGGTTTTTTTTTTGAAACCAAAATCTTGTTTTACCTAAAATTTCTAAATTTATTTAAAAAAAAAAGTCATTGACTCATATTATAATTAATTTTATCTATTTAATTAGGATAGAAACACATAAATTAGATTTTCCTTGAACCTTAATTTCAAAGAGAAACAAAAGTGCTTTTTGGCTAAGTAAACATCATAATATGAGTTTGACTGAACTTTAACACCCATGACCTATATATAGACCATCTTTCATGGCATAAAATGACCATGTAATCCCTATTTGATCTATTGTAATCCGATTTATATACAACAAAAACTTTTTTTTCCATAAAACTCTAGTTAAATACCCATTACTTATATATAGACCATTTTTCATGGCATGAAAGGAACATGTAATTCCTATTCGAACTATCATAATCCAGTTTATGTATACATAACTTTTCTCCATAAAACTTTAGTTCTTCTCCTTTGCAATCAAATAGTTATAAGTTCATGTTTATTTTTCTATTTGATAACAATATAAAGAATTCTCTTAAATCCATTAATGTGAAAAAAATACTAAATTCTTTGATAAAATACTATGATAGTAGTTAAAGAATCTTCGTCGTATAAACTAAATCATAGTTACGTTCAACTTACTATAAACAGTCAATTCAATCTTTATTTGCTATTTGCTTTAGTGTCAGTCACCATGCTTTACTTGCTTTGATAAGTCGACTTATATTCAAATCTCTTACTAATATTTCATGCCATAGTAATTATTCAACAAAGTCATATATAGTTGTAACAACAATCTTTTGGGCTTAAAAATCTTCAAATGAGTGGTAGGTCTAACTCCCGAACTCAAATCAATTCATAGCAAAAATGACCAAGTGTGTAACTTTAACATATCTCGTAAAACTAATCAAAGTACCCGGCTAATGATTGAGCTTTTCTTTTCTCAATACTTTGGTGACTATTGAGAAGTTCAATTAGAATTTTGACACGGATAATACACAAAGGATAAGAAACACCTCATAAAATGGTGACATTGAGTGCCATGACTAGTACACGAAAACTGATATGGTATATTGGATATATTATACATTTTTTAACATAAAATTTATAATCGTAATATACATTTTAAAATTTATAAAAATAAATGATAAATAATAATTAAAATATAAACAAAAAAATTTGAAATGTATAAATGAAAAACTTAAAATATATAATGAATATTACTTACAACACAAATAAACTTGTGAAAGTTAACACAAAACTTATAAAATAACTAAATCAATGCATCCAATATAGCATAGACAATCTACTAATCCATACTTAGGGCACGAGTTCCTAACTGATAAGGCATCATACTAGCATCCAAACAATGACTCACTACGAAAGAAATAACATTTAGAAAAAAATTTGAAAAAGAATTTTTTGTAAGCTAACATTCTTATTTAAAATAATTAGGATTGTGGCTTCTCTTCTTTTACTTCTGTCAATTAATCATATCACTCTCAAGAGAATGACAACAACTACTTCTATTAAGTCATGTAAAAGTACTTGCCATGATAAGATAACACTAGCAAAATCTTATTGATTATTGGATACACAGAGTATTGTGCCACAATTAACACATGAAAAGTGCCACAGAGGCCTTATACTCAAGGCTATTCCATTATATTTCTCATTGTTCAGTATAAAGCGAGAAAATTCTAGAGCATATGTTAACTAATTTATTGAAACATTTAAGAGTATAAGCTAGAAATTTATACTTACGGCTTAAAAAATCTCCAAATCTCTAATTGGTCATGCCTACACTTATGTATCTTAACCTATAGGATCCATATACTTATAGTAACAATTGGCTTTCATGCTCTGCCAATAGTACTTCTATAATGGGAAAAAGCAATTGTTACCTAACTAAATAACACAAAATAGTTATATATAAAACCCTTAATGAACTTTGTGAAAGGGTTTTTAGATCTTGCACTTGATTGCTTTGAGTGGAAAAGTAAGAAAAGGTTAGTTGAAATATACTTCAATAACATGATAAACAAGTATCGGGCTAGTTTGGAGAATTTGAATTGATCTTTCTTTGTCAAACTAACAAAGTTAGCCATGAGAATCGCAGAAACTATAAATAGAAGGGAAGGGCTAGAAAATAAATAATAAGGATGCTTTATATGCATAAATACCAAAGAGAAATAAAAGTTGTTTAATGCAAAACATTTGAAGTCGTATGATAAATGGTCACATTAAATACCGCTTCAAGTAAAATTAATCCCTAGAATGAAGCTAAATTGCATGATGTACTAGACTAATAGAAAATAATGGTATTTTTAGACATTTTTATCCACAAAAGGCATTCACTAATTGTGAAATTTTAAACCTATAATGTTTCCAATTTCATATGGGTTTTAAGCATGACATTATACATTTTTAATGCATTTAGAACCTAATACATAACAAAATTAATGAAATAAGAAGAGTATATCAATGACCAAATACAAGTAGAATTTAATACAATTGAGGGTTTAAGATATTTAATCATAACAAGCAAGTTAAAACTAATATAAATCTCTAAATGACATTGGAATCCTATCTTTATATGTTCTTGAAGAGCTATAGGTTTATATACAGGATAATCAAACTAGCTTAGAAAGAAATACCAGGTTAATACCCAATACAAGTTGTAGTGAGGAATATTAATAATAGGCAATAGATTTAAGATAAGTTAATGTCACAACATATAAAATAACATGCCTCAATGCGAAAATTGGTAATATAGTGTGTAATAATAAAGTTCAAGAAATTACAAAAGTGCTCTATATAAATTCCTACTGACATACAATAATCATTAAATGTTTTAAAAGTAAAATTTTCAATATTATGTAAACATATAGTCTTGATTGAATAATCAGAAAATTATACTCTTAGTTTCATAATATGTATAAGCAATCTAACAAACATAATATTACAAGTAAATTATTCGTAAACATATGACCAATAAACAAATACAGAAATTAAGACCATAAAATAAAATAAAAAAATAGTTCATTAGGTAGGTGAATAGGCCCGAAAGTCTCCTTAAATTATTTATAAAATAATTAGGACTAAAAATTAATTTTAAAATGGAATGATCTAACCATAACTTTTTCTTGTGAGACAGTTGGTGCAAATATTCAAATTAGATAATAGAATCTTATAATTTCTTAACTGGTGTCTATGAGTATTATTAATGATTCAACTCATCATTAAAGATCCTAGGCAACCAAAACATTCATGTCAAAATATAAATATTTTTGAATCAATAAATTTTTAATTCATTATTATATAGTTGCATTTAAGATTGTATAATACAACCTAAATAATAAAATTGGAAGCTTTTCTTATATATATTTCTTACCCAATACGTTAGAACTAATACATAAAAACTCTACATTATTCTTGTTTAAATCTCTCTATCATAAGAATTTCAACATATATGCTTAAAACTTAGCAAATTTCTTTCAAATTTGGTTGAATATAAAGTATTTTAATTATATAATCTAGTATCATTTGTTAAAAAGATTATAGCTATTCTAGAGCCTTCAATTAACTCTGCAAGACCTCATATTGTATGCACCTTGGTCTTAATATTTATAAGCTCCAAAAAATATCTTTGATCTTGAAAAATAGTATGCATAGTTATATTATCAAATAAGCATAAATCCTCAAAAAAAAATTTCCACCAGAGATAATTTACAAAAATCCATATCCTTTCATTAAACTTTTAAATAACAAATTAATGAAATACAAAACATGAAAATATATTTGATGTGTTGCACAAAAAGTGTAAATACAAAGAAAAAAATGAAAAGAAAACTATGATTAATATTTTGTTAATATGAACATTAAGATTAAAATTTAGTTAGCATAAATTTTGTCATCGCCAATTAGATAATCTGGTTTTTCATTTTTATCTTCAAAAAAATCAAAGACATTGAGATAAGTAAGATTTATAAGATCTCAATATTGATAAAATTAATCTCAAGAGTCTTTCCTTTGGCTTTTATAGTTTTACGATATACGCGTGACTAATGTCTTTTACCTCCACACTAAATATAAGTGTCATCAAAATTTTTGTGGGCTTATTTTTAACACCTTTGTCATTTTGTCACATTTTATAAACATTCTACTTCTAATGGTTATGTTTGCTTTGCCATTCTAAGGATTTATAACCACCACAAATGTAATATCCTTGTCCTTTTTTATATTCTTTATCATGTCAATTGCTCCCATGTATATTGATGTTCACTTCTAGGAATGGTAAAGAACAAGTTTGACATGATTCATGATTTTTCAACAAAAGTTCATTATTCTATTTAACAATTATAAGACGTGAAATGAGTTTTTAGTGCATTTTGAATCTACATTTACGATATTGTTGTTGTAAAATCATATTGAATGCATGAACGATAGATAATATCTTTTCTAGCATATCTTACTTAATAACTTTTTCACCACATAATTTTAATTATAAGATAATTCAAAATAAAGTAGAGTTGTATTCAGCAATAATTTTGTAATATATTAATCTCATATTCATCCATTCTTGTCCTGCTTCCGAAAGAAATATGTATATTCAGTGGTTATCTTTTTCCTTTAAATTTTTTCATAACTCTAATGGATCCTCGACAATGAAGTAGTGAAGTTTCAAGCTCTTTTCAAATAACAACAAAGAAAAGTATTGGCTTTTGATTTATCTTAAAAGGCTGCTTGATTCTTCTTTTTAATTATGCCTTCTAGACCCATGGCTTGAAAGTACATCTTTGTATCAAGAACTTAAGAAAGATAACTTTATCAAGACACATCAAGAGTGAGAATTTATAAATTTGTAAGACTTGACATTTTCAATTGGCCATATGCATTTAAAATAAAGAAAAAAATAGCAGCATGAGAAAATATGTCATATAAATAAGTAAAATACAAGAATATTATGGAATTCATACAAATGTTTGGAACTTCAAGCTCATACATTGGATAATTTAAAAATTTAAAGCTTCAAGTATTGATCTCTAATAAGATTGATTTTTAAAACTCTAGGTTTTGATCATCTTCTTTGTTTTTGCAAACCTCAAGTTTGAATAATAATATTTAGCAATATTTATACAATGATAATAATGTAACTTAAAAGAATAAATAAGAAACTAAAAATAATTAATCAACAAATATTATCTCAAATTCATTGCTAATAAAAATACAATAAAGAAAATAAAACCATAAGTAGTATGTTATTTTTATTTTCTGAAATGGAAGATCCAATTCAATGGCAACAATAAAGAATACTCAGAAGAAGAGTTGTATAAAAAAATAAAGGCATATAAAAACAATATAAAAATATAATGTAAAAGTATTTAACAAGAAATCTAAGAAAATTAAGTACCCCAACCGTGATGTAATTGTGCCAATAATGTGTTGTGAATATTGAACTAAAGTACAAATAAAAGATAGTACAAAGATGCAAATAATATCTTATATTATCTTCATGAGTAGTAAAACATAATAAATCGGCATGAGTGACATTTGATGTTCTTGGTCCATTAAGGATAACGGAATAGATTTGAGAAGATTGAAGAACAAGAATTTCTATTATACAATATGATGTATATATTCTAGTGTATGTAACTCGTATGACTAATTAGAAACAGACATGTGTTTTTCATTTTTATACACTCGTGGCACATATTCGGACATGTCATTTATTAACAGGAAGGGGATCTGGCGAATGAAAATAAGTGCCGGAGCACTTCAACAAAAAAGTTAAAATTCGGAGAAAACCTTAATTTTTCCTTTTTGACAATCTATTCGCGTGTAGATTTCATATCAATTTTTTTATAAAGCATGGGGATTGAAATTGCTATTTCCATAAATATTAAAGACCTTTCTGCTTATTTTTCAAAAATGGTATTTCTTTACCGAAATTGAAAACAACGTAGATTTCATTCTAAAAACAAAATTCCTAATAGTATTCTCCTACAAATTTTATGTAAACTGCTTTGTAAAAATACTTAGTAGACCTAAATGCCCATTTGCTAACACGGTATTCTTCAAGGTTTGGTAGTTATTTAATAAAAAATTTTAAATAAAATAATTTTATTATATTATAATATTTAATATTAATAAAATTATTTAATCAATAAAATAAAAAAATTAATAAAAAATTTTATCATGACAATAAAAATTTATAAAATATTTTGTTAAATTTTTTACTTACTATTCATAAATATATTTTTTATTTTATTAATTAAATAATTTTATTATATTATTAATATTAATATAATAAAATTATGTTACTTAATTTTTTTTTTTATTATGCATGTGATCTAAAATGGCATAAAATTAATTGTAAAATTTTCTACCGGACTCGTTTCGTTTCTGTATAATACATCACCAATATTATTAATGTACAACAATTGATCACGTAAACATGTCAACGTAAGACCAGCTAAAAAAGATACAAATTATGAAGTCAAAAATGGATTGTACGGGAGCAACAGACGTGGAAAGAAAATCCGCATCCCACCAACCAACTGAAAGCTTGCACGCGTCAGATAAGTACGGCTTTGATTTGCCCTGATTTTATTTGGGCTGCAAGTGCAATTTAGGAATAGTGAAGGACTCGGGAGAGAATTGTCAAGCAAATTAAATCGACTTTGAAAAGTCAATGCTTTTGAAAACATAGGCAAAAGAAATTATTGATTTAAAAAAGGTCAGAAGTTTAATTTTTAGCATTCAGCCGCTTTCAAACAACTATAATTGCTACACTTGAAAATTGTCATATGAGAATAACGATCATACACATGCATAGCAGTGTCGCACATTTTTGGTGTTCAAGTAATTGTCCCTGATATTTTATCCTAAATGATATAATATTTATTAATTAAATAATAAATAAATTAATAATTCAATTTAAAAATTGTAATCAATTCAGTAATATATCATTTCAGTTAAAAATAAATAAATAAAATAATTACATGTATAGAGTTATTTCATTCGTAAAACTATAATATGAATTTAGACAAGTGCTAGTTAACAAGATTTTCTTTTTAATTTAATTTTTTTTAGTTTTTTATAAAAAATAAATAATTTTTTTTAAGATAATACCAAAGCATTCTTAAGATGGAATCCCCTTGGCCAAAAAATTTTACCTCATATGTTTGCTTTAGAAAATAACATCGTAGGTCACACCCTTTGTATAGCAATTATAAATATTTTGCTTGATTAGTTGTTTTTTTTTTTATGAATAGTACTAGATATATAAATTAATAATAGAATTTTATTCTAAATTATGTAAAATAAAACTGAGAGAAAAAAAGTTATTGCTATAAATAAGAATGATTGATATACACTAATCATACTATGGTATTGTCTCATGTTAATTGGGGTATTTTCTATTCTTAAATACTGTTTTGATGAGAATGGGGCTACTTTTTTTGTTAATTTTGTTATTGGTTTTATATATGTTTTGTAATTAAAAAGAAAAAAAAAAAAAAAAAGAGTGTTTGAGGGCGCAGCATGCATACAAGATGCTTATCTTTTGTACAGAGAATGGGACTGCTGGCTTTTCGATCTAATTCGATATTTTAATACGAGGCGAACATGTTTACACTAAGTATTCTTCCATACAAGCCTTATTATATATATATATATATATATATATGACTTGTAGAGATTGAACCTAATTTATAATCATAAATTATTTAATAATTGTTAAATATATATATATATATATAACAAGTATTAATTATATATCAAAGTAAATTAATTAAACCAAGTGTGTATCGATATTGCCATTGATTGGTTTGTGACTAATTAGATATTGTGATGTTATTAGCATGTAATATATTAAGAGGTAGTTGATTTTCGTGTATTTGGCATAATATATGTGATGCGGAAAGAAAGGGGGACGAAGGGAGGATTTTTGCGCTCAAACTGTGGTGCTTAGCTCAGTACGCGTAGGGGGAGTTGAAGTTTGAAGTCAACTCCGAGAGAAGCAGCAGAAAACGTTTATGAATTATGACCC
The DNA here is from genome assembly GCA_032401905.1 of Swietenia macrophylla. Lineage (NCBI taxonomy): Eukaryota > Viridiplantae > Streptophyta > Magnoliopsida > Sapindales > Meliaceae > Swietenia > Swietenia macrophylla. The sequence continues at coordinate 5,722,487 of CP135582.1, forward strand.
TTTTTACGCCGCAACCATTCTAATGAATTACGACTAATGTGACCTTGAGCCCAACCGACCACTCTAATGATATTAAACCCCTTTGAATTTTATTGAATATCTCATCTCGGTCAAATGAACTCGCCAAACATGCATTCCTTTTATTTTTCTTTATTTCCAGTTTCCTGTTTGTAAATACAAAACAAAACCTTCCTTCATAGTTACAATCAGTCACATTTTATTTCATTCACCATACACATATGCCGACCACCCTTTTTTTTTTTTCATAATTTTCTTTTTCATAAAATCTCAGTCAAAGAGCTCGCCAAACATGCTGGAAACAAAATCCTTCCCCTTTATTTAAACCCTGCTTTCATAACATTTCACTCCGATGAACTGAGCTCTTCTCAATTTCCTCTCCTTAACTATTTCCCTCTCTACAAAAATGGCTTCCAAAATTCTGATGCCAAACTTAAATATGGAACACTTTGCACTAGGAGTTGATGATATCTCTGCGTCCCAGTACTCGTCTCACTCCTTTGGGCAAGTTTCTTTACCCAGAAAGAGTAAGATGATTTTACAATCCAGAAAATCGGTTATTGCTTCTGGAATGCTACAAGCAAGTAATACGACAACTACTGTTGCCAAAAGTACTTGCTCCATGTTGGCTCATTTTTGGAGAGAGATTCAAGGTTTCAACAACTGGGAAAATCTTGTTGATCCCTTGCATCCTCTCCTCCGTCAAGAGATAATTCGTTATGGGGAATTTGTCACTGCTTGTTACAAGGCTTTTGATCTTGACCCCAATTCCAAACGATACTTGAATTGCAAGTATGGCAGGAAGAGCATGTTAAAGGAAATTGGTATGGAAAATTCCGGCTATCAAGTTACTAAGTACATTTACGCCACTCCGGATATCACTATTCCGATTCAAAATGGTTCTTCCCGAGGCAGATGGATAGGATACGTCGCCGTGTCTTCTGATGATTCTGTTAGAAGGCTTGGCAGAAGAGATATAGTCATCACATTTCGAGGAACGGTCACAAATCATGAATGGATTGCTAATTGTATGAGCTCGCTGGCTCCGGCGAGGCTAGACCCCAATAATCCACGACCAGATGTGAAGGTAGAATCTGGTTTTTTGAGCTTGTATACTTCAGATGAAAGTGATAAGTTCGGTGTCGGAAGCTGCAGAGAACAGCTTTTGTCCGAAGTATCCAGGCTGTTAAACAAGTACAAAGGGGAGGAATTGAGCATAACTTTGGCTGGTCATAGTATGGGGAGTTCATTAGCTCTTCTTCTTGCTTATGATATCGCAGAACTCGGATTGAATAAAAGCAGTACTGATTCAAAGGGAGATATTCCATTAACAGTTTTTTCATACGGCGGACCAAGAGTTGGAAACTCAGGTTTTAAGGATCGGTGTGACGAATTGGGAGTAAAAGTATTAAGAGTTGTTAATGCTAACGATCCTATAACAAAGTTACCTGGAGTTTTCTTCAATGAAAATTTTAGGGTTTTGGGAGGAAGAATTGAGTTCCCATGGAGTTGTTCTTGCTATGCTCACGTTGGTGTTGAGCTAGTTCTCGACTTCTTCAATGTACAAAACCCTTCCTGTGTTCATGACTTGGAAACTTATATCAGCTTACTTAAATGTCCAAAGACAGCGCAGATTCAAAGGGATGATGGAGGTGCAGATTTTGTTAGCAAAGCAAGAGAATTCATCTTGAGTACACAAAATTTTAACATGTTCCCGTGGAAATCTGCAGCGGGAAACATGGTGAGCTTAGTTCAATCACTAAGGACATAGCACAATATCTCATGGCAAATAAATTTTAGGGCAGATAAACTCCTTGTCTTTGTATATTTGTTTTTGAAGTTGAAGGGGCTTATCTATGAGAATATTAGAGATGATCAGCTTGATATAAATGATACATTGGAGCAGATTTTGGTAATCTGTGAAGTGAATCCTTAGTTACTTTCCTGCTATATATACATATACTTTAAAATGGTTTTGTCAATATAAAGAAGAAAATTTCTTATGCAATTAATTAATGATTTATATGCACTCCTTCTTCTTCTTCTTCTCTCTATTTCTATTTAATAATTAGTAATCAGGTAAACGTTGTAATTTTGAATATATGAATTTATGAGGTGAATTCATACAGGATCTTCTTCTCCTTCTTTAATTTATTAATTTCTAGTAATTGTTACTTAGGCATGGAAGTGAAGGCATATCAGATCATACATATATCTCTGGATAAGATGGTGGAAATAAATAACTTCAGGAAAGGAAATCATAAATATTTTGCTCTCCTCCCTTTTTCTCATATGATTCAATGTTGTCTTGTTAAAGTCGTACTGAATATCTGGGATAATTTGAAGCATCTTGGACTTGTGAGCCATTTTCTCCGACGCGAAGCTCTCTTCCTCTTAACTCTACAAAGAATTATGGGTTCTTCTTAAGTGGATTAAAACCAAGTAGCACATATATATAGATAACAAATTTTATGTCATTCTCTTCATTTTAAGTGTACAAAATGATCTTCAGCTTTAACTTTTACTAAATACTTAGTTGATCAGTCATTAACGCGTGCTTAGATTTAAAAGGTTGTATAATTCTATCTCACCATACACATCATGGATTAAAAGTAATAGCAAGCACCTTAATTCTAAACTTTCACCCTTAATTAGTTGGAAAATCATTCTAATACCTCACTGTTCTGAGGTAATTTTAATAATGGTTTTTGAGTAGTTTTAAGTATGAATGAAAATATATAATATTAGATGATTATAGAGCTGAGATTGAGAATGAGATTCACGTGGCAAACCGCCCATATATGTGATGGAAATCCCCCAAACTCACTTCATTGACTAACTTATACTGATTCGAATCGTTGGTGATCAAATTCTGTGTAGTTAGCTTTTTTTCCTCTCTCTTTTTGAAATTATATGCGTCTCTTTCGTTTCATGCCCTACTTCAACGCACGATAATATCTATTATGCTAATATTTACATTATAATAATAAGTGGCAAAGCAATAGCCATAATTTTGCTTTGCTTGCATCGTTTGCATCTGTAAATTTATGCTGCCACTACTAATAGTAGTAGCAGCAGCAGCATATTCACTTTATGTAATAAGAATGGCACGCCTAAATACACTACACTATTTCTAACATGCTTAATTCAGGTAGTCATGTTGTAGTACAATAACTATAACATACCATGGTAATAAATATACGGGGTGAATGTTTATTTATTATAACAACTGTATAAAACAAGTATTGTAGCGTAACTTTAGCCCCAATTCTTCAATACCTAAACGCGAAGGACGGGCTACAGCAGTGCTGATACATCATACATATATTTTTCAAAAAGTTTAAAGAAAATGTAATAGTTACAGTACATAGGATGCATACAGTATAATATGACACCTGAACAACTACGGAAAACGGGAGCAAATTTCTATGATAATGGCATGGATATATCCACAGAGTGAATTTAAAAAGCCACCACACCACACCCCCCCACCCACCACACCCCCCCAATTATCGCTTTCTCTCGTATTGATTTTTCCATCAGGGTACAAAATAAATGGCTGACGTGGGCAGAAAATGAACAAGTGTGTCACGTCTTATATAACATTGATCTACGAAACTAGAAAAAAAAAATTAATCGGATCCATTTTTTCTCAATCATCTAAATTAAAAATTTTTTTTAAAATAATCTTATTTTAATCATTCTTAGTATTTTTAACTAACCCTAATATATTCTTACTAAAATAATCATTTTGAATAATTTTACTCTTAAACCCTACTTTTTACACTTATAAATATAACTTATTCGCATACTTTATTTTTTACATACTAAAACTTTTTTCACTTATCAAATTTTAATTAATTTCAATATTAAAATTTTTAACAAGTCGTTTACGATATAAAGTATATATTCTAACATTTCATCTACAAATTAAAATAAAGTAAGTTTTTATATTTTAATTTTCTTATACTTTAATTTTGATATTAATTTTAAAATATATAAATATTGCTACACAATTTGATAATCCTGTAAAATTTAATTTGAGTTATAAATATAATATTTTATTTATTAAATTTATTATCATTGTGACTTGCTTAAAAATTTAATCAAAAAATAGAATATGTTTGACAAAACAAAGAGACAAAAATAATTGCTCTGATGTAACTAATTAAATACCCTGAGTTGGTCAATTTAAGGCATTATTTGCACCCTAAGTTATCTAACCTAGGGCATTATACCTCCTTATTTTTATAATATATGTAAATTAATATAATTATATATATATATATAT